>MKYO02000672.1:280869-356175 GCA_002013955.2 Citrus medica | reverse complement strand
CCCTTCTCCCCCACACCACCACCACCAACCCTCAATTGGAGTGTGTACTTTGATAGAATTCGTTTGAGATTATATGCTTGAATGATATTGTTGTACTGTTGGTTTGCACTTACTTAGGCTCTATCAATGTGAAATTCTTGTTCTTTAGCTTAGTGGTTAGATTGTGTTTTGGTTTATATTTGCATTTATACAATGAGAGAAGATTTTGTTTGAAGAATGGAGCATGATAGAGAAATGAATTTGTGGCTTCCTGGTTGGAACAATGGGAGCCAAGCTGAAATGACGGAGTCTCGACTTTTTATTCTGTCGTGCTTTATTGCTGCTTTGATTGGTATTTTGACTATAGCCTACACAGCCTTCCAATGGAGAAGAAACATTAATTTAGGTTGGATGAAAGCCATAGCAAGGTCAAAGAAGAACCCAAAGACAAGGCACAAAGTTCCATTGGCTCCGCATACTTGGGTTCTAGAATCTGTATCTCGTGGAAAGAACTTAAATTGTTGTGTTTGCTTGAAGTCCATGTCTCCTTCTCAAACACTTGGGCCTATGGTGGCTTCAGACAGTTTTATTCACCGCTGTAGCATTTGTGGTGCAGCAGCGCATTTGAGTTGTTCTTTGAGTGCCCACAAGGATTGTAAGTGTGTGTCTATGATTGGTTTTGAGCATGTGATCCACCAGTGGTCTGTTCGGTGGACTGAGATCACAGATCAACCTAGTGAAGCTTCATTCTGTAGTTATTGTGAAGAGCCATGTAGTGGATCTTTTCTGGGTGGATCACCCATATGGTGTTGCTTGTGGTGCCAACGACTTGTACATGTTGATTGCCATAATAATATGTCTAATGAAACCGGTGATATTTGTGATTTGGGCCCATTTAGAAGGTTGATTTTATCACCACTGTATGTTAAGGAATTGAACCATACGTTAGCAGGTGGAATTTTAAGCTCAATCACACATGGGGCTAATGAGATAGCTTCTCAAGTGCGTGCAAGTATTAGAAGTCAAAGCAAGAAATACAAGCATGGTAATGAACCCTCAGTTGACCCAGTTGACAGCGGTAGTACCGGTGACACATCTTCAGAAAGCATGGCTGACGCTCATAAAACAGTACATAGTTCAAATCGAGTGGAGGAAAACTGTAATGGTGGTACAAATGTGGGGGATCATTACCAAGATGGTGAGTTGGATAAGAAAATAGAATCAAAGCCAAGTTTGAAAAGAAGTGGGTCTATTAATCAGAAGGATGAGTCTCAGATATTACAGCTGAAACAGAAATATGAGTTGATTGATATGCCTCCTGATGCAAGGCCCTTGTTAGTTTTCATCAACAAGAAGAGTGGGGCACAACGTGGAGATTCCCTTAGGCAACGATTGAACCTTCTTTTGAATCCTGTCCAGGTTTTGTTCTAGTAACACAAATATTCCTTAATAATTCAATGTTATTTATATTGCTGATCTTTTTTCCCCCTGAATAATCGAATAGTATGCCTATTGATATTTCTTTTAGGTTGAGGCGGTATATGCAATATTGAAATTGGATTTTATTTATGTACAGTTGTTATAGAAGACGTTTGTGAGTCTATAAACAAAATCCTTACATCATTTCAAAATTGCCACAACTTTTAACTCATCTTCATCACCCTTTAATAGTGGACAAAAGATATTTAGCTTGATGTCTAGATTTCCTTCAGTGAAGCAAAATTAGACCGTCTTAGATTTTTCGAATACATAGTTTATAAATTGTTGAAAATATTTTTCTGTGGTTAGTTTGTTTTCTTGATTTCCTGCTCTTTCTTTGTATGGACATAAAATTATCATAAAGTAATACCTAGTAGTAACATCATTACTATGGTTGTTAATCTATTAACTCATCCCCCATTTTGCATGAACTCATTTATTTATTTTTTCAATACTGATGGAATTGTACCTTATAGGCGGAAAAGAATTATAAATTGTTGTCATTCAGATTTCAGAGTTAAGAACGTGAAAGCTCCTTGATATGTAAATCTGGTAGAGTAGACAATCATTTCCCTCCAATTAATGGGAACTATTTTGAATTGTGAACTGTCATTTTGCTGCCTTATTTCAGCAGATAATCTTTCAATTAAACTGTATTCGCTTATGGTCAATCAACTAGGACCTTCCGTGGTTATTTTCTGAAGATTGAGTGACTCCGTTATCATTGTTATGACAGATGTATTTCGTAGTTTGCTGTTTGTCAGGGTTGTTCATCATGTTGTATCTTGCAGGTAGTTGAGTTGAGCTCAACTCAAGGACCAGAAGTGGGTCTTTTTCTGTTCAGGAAGGTGCCTCACTTCAGAGTTCTTGTTTGTGGGGGAGACGGTACTGTTGGTTGGGTTCTGAACGCCATAGACAAGCAAAATTTTGTTTCACCTCCCCCAGTTGCTATTCTACCTGCTGGAACCGGAAATGATCTGGCCAGAGTACTGTCTTGGGGAGGAGGGCTGAGTTCCGTGGAAAGAAATGGAGGCCTTTGCACAATGTTACAGCACATAGAACATGCTGCAGTAACCATACTTGATCGGTGGAAGGTAGCAATTTTGAATCAACAAGGGAAGCTACTCGAGCCACCAAAATTTTTGAACAACTATCTTGGTAAATGACCTCTTACATTTTGTGATATTTTAACAGAATTTAGTAGTGTAGATACAAGATATCCACAGCAAAGAATAGAGGCTTGATTTTATGAATGGTGTATGCTGGCTATGGGAATCAACTATTACATGTTGGTTGGGTTGGTTTAAATGTAGGTTAAATCAGATCGAGTTTTTAGACTATTGATCTGAGACCCTGAGTTTCATGTTCAACTTAAACTCATTTTCCAGACCTTAACAAGTCTTTGCAGAACTATAGGGTTTGGATGAAATATCATCAGTTCAGCAATGGTACCTCTAGGAGAATTTGGTTTCTTTTCTTGCAAATCTAGTGCTTCAATGTTCTTTGCTTTAGATGATTTATCCTTAGGACGGAGCCTTGTATTTAGGGATATTCATATTAGTACTCAATCATTGAATTATTTAGAGTGTGTATGATTTGACGTTTATCCTAGTTGAAATATATTATTCTTTTTTCCCCCCTTAAATTTCTTAAGTGTTGCTCTGTTAGACATTCTTATTCATTATAGTCTCTAACTCTGGCAACTTTGTTTACAGGAGTTGGTTGTGATGCAAAGGTTGCTCTGGACATTCACAACCTGCGGGAGGAGAATCCAGAGAAGTTTTATAATCAGGTAATTACAGACTTTGATTAATATGGACTATAAGCTGCTTTGCAAAATAAACAGCAATAAAGACTTATGGCCAGATTTCTTGTTTGTTTAAAGCCATCTGTATACACTTGATGCAGTGGGAAAACCAATAGTGTTTTACTTGTCCTTTATTGAATGCCATAGAAGGCACTCCTACATACTAATTTCATCCACAAAAAGTTAAAATGAATTTAATGAATTATGTATGGCTGTAAGAATTGAGACAGGAAGCATAGATAAATGATTGAACATTTTTAGTCTGTCAACTTCACTCTGATATATGAGGTCTCTCTTTTATTTTGCATATCAACTAGTTATGTATTTTGTGCATTTTATTTAATTTCTCTGTTTTCTGCTGAGATAGTGAGACTTCAATGATTCATATGGCCTGTGGTAGCAGAAAGGTTGTAGAAACTATTGATCATGTGCCGCTTTGAAGTGAAAAGGGAAATTTTCTTGATTATATTCTGTTGGACAAGGGGCACGGTATTCTAATATGTATCCATGTATATATGATGACATGAGAAGTTTAAACAGAGCAAGGATATTAATTGATGTAGATTCTGTTGTTATAGTTACTGTCTGTATCACGACAATCTTATTATCTTTTGTGATGATCCCCATTTCCATTTTGCTGAAACTATTTCAATCTAACTGCAGTTCATGAATAAAGTTTTGTATGCAAGAGAAGGTGCAAAGAGTATAATGGACAGGACATTTGAAGATTTTCCTTGGCAAGTTAGAGTTGTTGTGGATGGCACTGAGATAGAAGTCCCTGAGGTGGGTACTGAATTGGTTTTAATTTAATGCAATGGCTACAGGAAGTGGACCTCAAAATCAATTGATATCACCATGTTGGTTAAGCTATGGATGTAGGTATATTGTTTGATATGATGAAGAAATGATGAATTTATGGGCATTAGAGACTGATAATTTTTGTTCTATTAAAGATTGCTAATTTTTGTTCTATTAAATTATCTAATCGTAGCAACTTCTAAGAATGTGTAACCTGGATATATCTTTAATAAGATGTTTTTTTTTAATGCAACTGTTATTTGATTGGATATTCATCGTGAGGTACTATGAGAAAGTCCCCCCCCCCCCCCCCCCCCTAAGTCCCCCCCCCCCCCTCCCCTTCTTTTTTACCCCTTATTCTTCTTAGGTATTAAAATGGTATGAGATGTTTTCTCTTGTATATCGATTTCAGTTTTATAGAGGGTAATGTTCTAATACAGCTGTTCTTATCTTAGAAGAAAAAAAGGTTTTAACTCCAGGATTTTCTTCTAGCTGCTACCATTCGCAATTTTGTTTGGTAATCTTGCTGCAGCCTATATGATTTCTTTCAAATATTTTTCAGGATGCAGAAGGTGTACTTGTTGCAAACATTGGAAGTTACATGGGCGGTGTAGACCTTTGGCAAAATGAGGACGAAAATTATGATAATTTTGATCCCCAATCTATGCATGACAAAGTACTAGAGGTTGTGAGCATATCTGGAACATGGCACCTTGGAAAGCTTCAGGTATTGTGGTACTTCAAAATGTGATACTTCAGTGTATTTAAATCATTACTAATTATTGTTATCTTACTGCGGTGACTAGTTTCTTGTCCTATGTTGAGTGGATAACTTGTTATGGTTTTGGCTTTGTATGATTCTGACCTCAAATTTTGAGTAGTGGGGAGTCTTTGTACTTCCGTGATTATATGTTTCTGGGCTGATATTTGTGTGGGAACAGGTAGGGCTTTCTCGCGCTCGAAGACTTGCACAGGGTCAGTCAATTAGGATACAACTATTTGCTCCTTTGCCTGTTCAAATTGATGGGGAACCTTGGTTTCAACAACCGTGTACATTAGCCATATCACATCATGGGCAGGTATAACCTTTCTGACCTGATTCAGCTTTAATTTGGTTTCAGCTGTGCTGTTAGCGCGATAATGTTGAAATTCACATTTTAAGTTGCTATTGACGAGTTTGTGATTGTGTAGGGGAATTCCAATTGTCAGCCATTGAATGTTCATCTAATTCCTCTGGTTTGTGCAGGCCTTCATGTTGAAGAGGGCAGCTGAGGAACCTCTTGGTCATGCAGCTGCCATAATTACAGATGTGCTTGAGAGTGCTGAAACCAATCGTGTTATTAATGCTTCCCAGAAAAGAGCTCTTCTTCAAGAAATGGCATTAAGGCTATCTTAAAGGTTTCTTAGACCACTGTAGCTGGTAATACAGCTTTCGGTGGCACCGGCATTTTTTAAAATATTAATTTGCTTTATATCCACCCTTGTATGTCTTTTAGAATGTTATACATAGAAAGTAATGATGTTAGCAGGAAGTGTGTATGTAATTTTGTACACAAAAGGGCCTTACCGAAAGTTTTGTAAGATAGAATTTTGAAAATTTTGTATTGACAGCATTTTAAGTTGCTTGATGTGAGATTACACGAGTCATGGTTTTATTCATATTCTGTACACTGTTTATCACTTGACAGACTCTTTTTTCTCTGCTTATTCCATAGAAGCCCTTGTTTGACCTTCTTCCACAGTCTTGTCACAAATCCCCCAGAGGCCAGTCTTGTTCCCCTCACGCTCACCTTTCTGCTGAGGTTATCTTCTGATGTTTTTGAGCAAATGATTCTCCTTGGCGTCTTGGCATGTTCTCTGTAAATGCAATCTAAACGGTGGCGGTAGAATGGAGAATTTATGCGGTTCAGGTAGATAGGCGAAGATCCAGATGAACCTAGCATGGCCTTCTTGAGTTGGCGAGTAACGGCTCGGAGCTCGAAAGAGTCCAGCAGGTTGCTCCCGTTGTGGTGGGGGCTCAGCATCAAGAGGGGGCTCAGGGTCTGAACCGGTGGAGTGTCTGTCGGTCGTTGTTTCCCAGCTGAAAAAGCGGAGGAAGTGGGTAAATTTTTTGGCCTTGAGGCTTTCCCCATCTTCTGATGAGAGAAGTGGTTGGTTTCTTCGTTGGGCTTTGAATGTGGTATCGTGTTGGGACACTGACAGTTTGCTTGGTAGTTAACGTCAGGTAGAAGCTTGACAAGAAAATTACTTTGTTTTCAACGCTTCCAGCATGTTGCCTTATGAGTTTGTGGCGTTGTTGGTGGCCTAAGCTTGTTCTAAGTGGGCAAATCAATTACTTTTAGTCAGCATTAAAAAAATAAAAATAAAAATTATAAGAAAATGGCTGTGGAATTAATTTAAAAAATTTCCGGTAGGGAAACACAAATGTAGCAATAATATTGTAATTCTGTTTATTTATTATTTATTATTTATTATTTTGGTTATATTTGCAAGCTTTGTAAAACTTACAATGAAAACAATAAATTTCTGATCAACAGATATGTGGTTGACAAATCCTATTTTTCTGTGTAGTGTAGAATAAATGGTTTTATTCAAGATCTAAATTTTCGGCCATCATCAAGTCATAGAACAGTCCA
The DNA here is from genome assembly GCA_002013955.2 of Citrus medica. Classification (NCBI taxonomy): domain Eukaryota; kingdom Viridiplantae; phylum Streptophyta; class Magnoliopsida; order Sapindales; family Rutaceae; genus Citrus; species Citrus medica. Next base: position 349,476 of record MKYO02000672.1, on the reverse strand, counting down.
TGAGAAAAGGTAAGTGGTCGAGTAAACAGAATATAAATGGCAAAGATTGATTGCTATGGGCTGCAGAAAAATTCCCAACCAAAAGTTGCTCCATTGATTGTGGTCCGCGTTGCTACGTTGCAAAGATTTGATTGATTTAACGACCAACTCGAGAATTCATTCAATGTAGACTAATAATCATTGATACTATACTATGGCTGAGTTTTCTCTTTTTAACTTTAAAGCATTAACCACGCGGCGAGCCCTGGAGAAAAAATTTTAACCAAAGCTCAAATCGAAATCATTTGTCAACGAAAATTTGGTGTGGGCATATCACATGATATGAGAATAAATACCAACGCATGGTATGTTAGGTTCTTCACCACTCAATTTTCTAGTCGACCGTCCAAACTTGTGAAAATAGAATTTAACGTGCAATAATCATGATAAATAGAAGTAATGCCACATTTTGTTTATTATATAAATAAATAAAAAATAAGACCACAAAAGGGTCGTATGATTTAAGTTGATTAACCAGTGGGTAGCGGTAGGTTTTTCATTATTTGTCTCTGAAAATTCGTCTGATTTTCCGGATGAACTTAACCAATGACGGTTGAGTGAAACAATTAGTGGAGCTTCACACATTAATAGAGAAGTCCAAAAATAAAAATAAAAATAAAAGCTAACTAAACAAGTAAACACAAGGGTAAACTAGGTTTTTTTTTTTGAATATTACATTAAAGAGAATAATACAACTGCTGATAAATTAAAAACAAAAAAAAAATTGAGTTGATTCTTCAAGACAGTCTAACAACCAGCCTAAAGTATGGATTTAAGTTTAGTTTTAAAATTTGAAATAAATAAATAAATAAATAAATTTTCAAAATCCATAAAAACCGTCGACCTCGAAAATAAAACGAGAAGATGTTTGACCAACACAAAATTTTTAAAAGTTGAGGAAAAGATTCTAATCCCTAAAACTACATTTATCATTAGAATTTTCTACTTGTTGCCATTTAAAGAAAAAAAAAAGAATTTATCATCCATTTTAGTTGAGGAAAAGATTCTAATCCCTAAAACTACATTTATCATTAGAATTTTCTACTTGTTGCCATTTAAAGAAAAAAAAAAGAATTTATCATCCATCATTGTCACCCATTATTGTCACAAACTCACATTCACCAAAATTAACTATATCATATCATTTCTTGTCTGTTATGCACTTTTGCTTTTTATAAGGAAATAAAAAGAATATTTTGTGTTTCTTTTGGTGATTCTAGATTTTCATTCTGAAATTTCTATAAAGGAAAGATAATAGCCTTAATGCATTTTTTGCATATCCAGAACAGCCATAGCTTCATCATTAATGACTTACTTTTATTTCCTCATTTTTTTTTGGGTTATTACAACTTAGATTAAGAACTTAAATTAAAATAAGTGATTTTTTTTTCTTCTCATTCATCACAAATTAATAGAGAAAATTTTTTAAAATGTTGTTTTTTTCACAAAAATGTTTCAATTGCTTTTTTTCCCCTTCTACTTTCAGCTTTCAACTAAATAAATAATATAATATGGACTTTTTCATAAAAAAAAAAAAGAATTTTTTGTCATCTCATGGAATTGTTTTTGACCAAAAAAAAAAACACTACATTCCGAGCACACCCAAACAAACCACATTTTTCAACTCATTTCACACAAACTCAACCTCAAATATTATCATTGGACCGCGTGGAAAATTCAGTTGCACGTGTCGTCATCTGGGCGACTTTCATTTAAGAATACTACGACTGGACTCAAATCAAATCTGAGTTGGAAAAACTAACAAGTCAAGTTAATTAATTAATTATTAATAAAACAAACAAACAAACCAAAACACAACCAATATATATATATATATATATATATATAATGCAATGGAAAAAATCTCCTGAACTTGCTTCAAACCAACACTCTTTTGCTTTTTTTCTTTTTAATACTTCTTGAAATCATTCTTTAAGTTTACTTAACGCAATTCTTCCATCAACTTAATTTCTGGCGCAGGACTTTTTGGTGGGCACTTTTTTTATCAGGTACTAACACGTTAATCTTCAAGGCTCTTTAATTAGATGCCGCTTTATCTAATTATATTCTGTTCTGTTGATATTATTTGTGACTGGAAAGAAGCGCTTTTGCAACGTGTAAAAGCACTTTTGTTTCTGGACTCTTAATAAGCTTCTCGAGTAAAAGTGCATTTGGTTTTTTGGTTAATGGTTGTTGACATGCCATGTTTCCTCTTGAAACAGTAACAATAAAGATGTCTAAAATTGCTCTAGTCTTTTTTTTTTTTTTCACTTTAGAAGTGATTGTTTTTAGTTACTTTTTTTTTTTTGGCTTATCATGAATCATGGATATATGCTATAGGGTATGTTAAAGTACGTTTTGAAGTTTATTAAAAAAAAAAAGAAAAAAGAAAGAGAAATTTCGAGAATACGTGAAAAGATAAAGATTTGATTCTATTTGATATATCATAAAACTAAACACACACACATTTATTGTTATTGGTTTTCAGGTGTGAGCGCTTGAAATTAAAAGACATTTTTTGCTAATTGGTTTAATCAATTGCATCTTTTGTGATGACAAGTAATATATTTTGTTCAAATTCTGCTCATATCAGTAGAGATTAAATTACTCTCATCCGACTTAATTTAAAAAAAAAAGAATACTTCTGACATACCACATCATCCAAATATATACGTATATTTTTCAACCATATTACCTATATAAGATTTTCAATATAGATGAAAATAATCAATAAATAGTTTCATTACAAGAAATCTTTTTATTTCATTTGTTGCTCTATTTATTTCCCTTTAGCAAATGGTTTTTTTTTTTTTGCCCTTTTCAGTACACAGCGTTTGAACCGCAAAAAGTTCAGAGCCCACGTTTTGGCCTCTAAGTCAGCCATTTGTATTACCATCAAAGGATTCTGTCATTTCTGCACTTCAAATACCATCTTTGTGTGAGTTTTATAAACTTTTAACAAATGGGAAACCACTAAAACTCAGAATATCAAAAGTTTTTTTTTTAAATAAAAAAAAAAACTCTTGACTTGTCGGTTATTTATTTTACAAGTAAGCAAACAAAAGGTGGGCAACGAGCATGCATGAATTTGCGTTGTTTGTTTGTTACTGAAAGGTGGAGGTGCAGTTTGAAAACGTGTTGAATGTTCCAGTTGTTAAGCTTTTGAAAATGACTTTTCTTTAGTTTGTGAAAGCTGTTTGCTAGATCTCAATTCACATGCCCTTCGTTTGTTCTTGTATTATATAAAGAGCTCCAGATTGCTCTGCCTACCCTTACCAGCAACGTTTGCTCTGTTTCTCCTTCGCCATCTGACCTTTCACTTTCTTCTCTTATTGGGTTCTTTCTTCCTGTGTTTTTTGAAATATACAAGGTACTTTTTTGTTGCCACCCTTTTATGGTGAATTAATTTATTTTATTGATGTGAGTTCTTTTGTTTATGTGGTACCTTTGGAGATTTTTATTTTTATTTTTTCAGTACCCTGTAATTTGTTTTTCTAAAGCTCATAATAGAAAAAAAAATAATAATTCAAATTTCAACTGCTTGCTCTTTCAAATTTTAGAAATTGACTGAGAATAAATTGTTTTGAACTAATGTAACGGTCTTTTTATTTCAGATTCTATACAAACGACCAAAAAAATGGTGAAGATCTGTTGCATTGGAGCTGGCTATGTGGGGGGTCCAACCATGGCAGTGATTGCACTCAAGTGCCCCAAAATTGAAGTTGCTGTTGTTGACATCTCTGTTTCTCGCATTGCAGCCTGGAACAGCGACCAGCTTCCGATTTACGAGCCTGGTCTCGAAGACGTGGTGAAGCAGTGCAGAGGCAGGAACCTCTTCTTCAGCACTGATATTGAGAAGCATGTGGCCGAGGCGGACATTGTGTTTGTTTCTGTTAACACTCCAACAAAAGCTCAAGGCCTCGGAGCTGGGAAAGCTGCAGACCTTACATACTGGGAGAGCGCAGCCAGGATGATTGCCAACGTATCCAAATCCAACAAGATTGTTGTTGAGAAATCTACAGTGCCGGTGAAAACAGCTGAGGCAATTGAGAAGATCCTGACTCACAATAGCAGGGAAATCAAATATCAGATTCTATCAAACCCGGAGTTTCTTGCTGAGGGTACTGCAATTCAGGACCTTTTCAATCCTGACAGGGTTCTCATTGGAGGCAGGGAAACCCCCGAAGGCCAAAAGGCGATTCAAGCACTGAAAGATGTTTATGCACATTGGGTTCCCGAGGACAGGATCATCACAACCAACCTTTGGTCAGCCGAGCTCTCCAAGCTGGCCGCTAATGCCTTCTTGGCTCAGAGGATTTCTTCTGTCAACGCCATGTCTGCTCTTTGTGAGGCTACCGGTGCAGATGTCACTCAGGTTTCTCATGCAATCGGCAAGGACACAAGAATTGGCCCCAGGTTTCTGAATTCCAGTGTTGGTTTTGGTGGTTCTTGCTTTCAAAAGGATATACTTAACCTGGTGTACATTTGTGAGTGCAATGGCCTCACTGAAGTCGCAAACTACTGGAAACAAGTCATTAAGGTGAACGACTACCAGAAGAATCGTTTCGTTAACAGGATTGTTTCTTCAATGTTCAACACAGTTTCAGGCAAGAAGATTGCGATTCTGGGGTTTGCCTTCAAGAAGGATACGGGTGACACCAGGGAAACTCCGGCGATAGACGTGTGCAAAGGGTTGTTGGGAGACAAGGCAAAGCTGAGCATATACGATCCACAGGTCACTGAAGATCAAATCCAGAGGGACCTTTCGATGAAAAAGTTTGATTGGGATCATCCGATTCACCTGCAGCCGATGAGCCCCCCTGCTTCGAAGCAAGTGAGCGTGGTTTGGGATGCATATCAGGCAGCTAAGGATGCCCATGGTGTCTGCATTCTTACTGAATGGGACGAGTTCAAGACACTCGATTACCTGAAGATTTTCGATAACATGCGGAAGCCTGCATATATATTTGATGGGCGAAACATTTTGGATGTTGAAAAGCTGAGGGAGATTGGATTTATTGTTTACTCAATTGGGAAGCCATTGGATCCTTGGCACAAAGATACTCTCGCCGTGGCATAAGGAATTAAGGATGAGTTTTCCCCTCACAAGGGCTAAAGCTAGGACTGTCTTCAGAAAAGCAGTTTTATTCTTTGAATCTTTTTCTTTTAAGTTTTCATTGCATTATGGCTCTTAATTTATAGTTTTTGTCATATCATTAGAAATTTCGATGTACTATGAAGCATGAACTTTCTTTAATATGCCCTTATAATAAGCCTCATATTCCCTTTCAATCTCTTAAATCTATTTATAACTGAGGCCTTGCTGCATATTGCTGTTCAACAATTATAACTTTTAAAATAGAAGTTGTCGTGGCTTAGATTTTAAAAGTTAAATGTGAAAAAACCTCTTATACAATTGTTATCGAAATTTCTATTTAAAAAATCACATTCACTGTGCACTACTAACTTTTAGTAACATTATTTTTTTTCATAGCAATTATAGATTTTAAACAAAATCATTATTTTTGTTTCCCAGCAATTATAAATTTTAAGCAATAATAGATTTTTTTTTTCACTGCAAATTTTCCAAAATCATTAATTCGTGTATACCACGTATACCAATAAAATGCATAATTTATCACTATAAAACTCTGCCTCTCAGTTATGAACAAAACTAGTAGAGGTACAAGGGCGTTCACGGTAGACCAGCCACCCTAATAAAAAAAAATGAATGTATAATCCTAATTGGTCTCCTAATGCTATTTTTCTTTCTTTTTTTTCCCCTCTGCTTTTCAAACACCTTGCGAGTTCTATTCTGTTCTGTACACTTACGTAAATCTGCTCAGATCCTTATGTAGGCTGCAGCAAGTTTCAAATATAACCATCAGGCTTGTCTCCTCTTGCTCTTGAACAGGCATCCTTTCTTTCTTTTTCTCCGCTTCCTTTGTCTTTTTCTCTTTCTTTCTTCCTCACACTGTCATCATATCCACATTACAAAATAAATGGGAGTATGTTGTTTCTTTTGTGCAAGGTCAATATGAAATCGTAGGCTGCTACCCAAGATCAATTATTCAGATATATCTAACTTATCAGTTATGTCCAAAAAATCATCAATCACTTTGCTCAATTTACTCCTTCACACGTCCTGCTCCTCGTGGCATTTTCTTGGATATTGCTGCCAGAAATAACATAAGTCAGCCAACCAAAGATCATCAAATTGTGAAATCATAAATTGTTTTTCAGTGAAACAATAATTTTAGATGATTAATGGTTGTTCCTTGGATGGTTACTTATTCTATGTGATCCAAAAAGAAATCAGAGGAAAAGAAGATGCTAGTGCAAACTCCAAAAATCAATTACCCAAGCTACGAAACTTAGTTTTACTTGATAGAATTCCCCAATGTTCACCGCACATACAAACACACGCACACCTATAGAGACAAAGAGAGAGAAAGGGGGCATACGATCTTCAACATCCTTGAGCTGATAATAGTGGGGAGCAATTTCAACCAACCACTCCGGTTTTAGTTCAGTTACCTGCAATTCATTTCACTTTTAGCTACGACGCAATATATACTAGGCAAAGCCCCAGTCTTCGTAACAGTTAATGAAAACTAGCTAATGGTGGAAACTGACCTGCCGCATATATTCCTTCGTTGTCAGAACCAATTCATGGTAAACTACCCATCTTGGGAGCACCTGAAAAGTGGAAACAAACTCAATCACAGCTGACATCACAAAATCAATATAATAACACTAGACTCCTTTAGGAATCCATAAGCCAATATTTGTTGTCTAGATTCTGGCAGCACAAGACAGGGAAGTTGTTCTCCATAATATTGACAAAGAAAACCCAATCAATGAGTTTGTTAACCTAATTGCACACATGTGACAGTGTAGGAAGAAGAAGAAATTAATGTCACAATGGTTAAATACATAATCAATCAAACCAATAAAGAGAACAGATTACTAGCGTGGTAGATTAGTCATCATATTCAATTGCCATTAAATATATGCCATGCAAAAAGTGAAACACAATGTGCTGTATTCAGTAATAGAAAACCTAAAACCCAGTTTAAGGAGATTAAAAAAGAACCAGTAAATATTATAGCCAGAGGGCTGCATTTACCATCTGCTTATCTATGTTTTAATGAACTCTTAGCAAGCACATAGGAACTAATGTACTCAAATCTAATCAGAAATTTCTTCTTTATTTATTTGCATTATCCAGAATCTTAAATAACAAGCATTCGGTCAGTGACATGGCAGCCAGAATGTTGGCCCGACTCTAGTTCACTGACTAAACTTTTATGGCTGGTCCGATTCCAGTTCACTGACCATTCACATGCTTCAAAGATAATACCTGATAATGTAAAAAATGTCCTTGCAGTCATTTAGTGAATCATCATGGTTTGTTTATCTAAGAAAAAAATGGTTGGTAATACGCTAGCAATAACATTATATAATGGTCAACCAAAGGATTGATAATTTTCACTTAAGCAGATAGACAAGATGTGTTCCCAAAACTGGCTCTGCAGGACAGATATGTTATTTTTAACTAGTTGATCTAGAGAAGCGAATTTTTACACTATTTGGCACAAAGTGGACATAACTTGGAAGGGTATTGGAGAGTTTAGAGACATGTCACCTAAAACGATGCATCACTTTTTCTGATGAGTAGTATATAGAATAAAAGAAAGAGGAGAAGATTTTTTGTGGAACCAGAGACACCATTACAAGATATGATTTATCTTTTATGAGGGACCTCCATTGTCTCCTAAAGGGTAGATTTTTCTTACTCCAGTTCTTTCATTGCAAAGTAGTAGGTATCCTAACATCATAATTTTAATTGCCACTAGAAGGAAAAGTGATTTTGTTCATTTCCTGTAAACTAGAGCTCTTCGTTTCCTTCAAAAATAATTTCTTGAGGACTCATACAAGAAATTTGCACAGAGTTACATTCAAATATATACATTGTAACTCCTCAGAAGAATGCATGAAAAGCAAGATTGTGACTGCTCTGGAGGATGCCGATAATTATGCTTAGAATAAAAAAATCTTGCATTTAAAATCTCTGCGACACCCCCTTCAGCCAAACCTTTAATCATAACAACACTCAAAAACAAAAGTAGTTACCTGCGCCAACCCTGAACTGGGATGTATATTAACTCTCTGTGGATGTTTCACCGTCCAGTAAGATCCATTTTTCTGAAGCTTTGCAGAATGAGGGAAAAAGCCTGAAAAAGGCAATGATAGGCATTTAATTCAACAATGCTCACAAGAAGAATTTTCTTTAATCAATTTTAATACCAAAATGCAGTTATATTCCTACCAGATGTAATGGCCTTTTTTATAGCGTCTAAATCATTAAGATTTGAAGTAACTTCAATCTCCACCCTCTCAAGAAGCCCCTCCAGCTGATCCCGTATATCTCTGGCACGCTTCATACTCCTAACCTGAAAGATATTGGAGAGCATAAACAAGAAAAGCATATCAAAACAAAAATGCTAATACTAGCAGAATAACAAAGTTATATGTAAGATTCAAGGAGAAAATTTTGTCATGAAACAGCTGGATATTCTATAGATACTAGAAAAAAGGTAGGTTTGGGTATTGGCAATGTGATGAACAAGAATAGTGCCTTTCTAGGTAAATGACTTTAGAGATTTCCTTTGCGGCATAAAGAGTAAGTATGGCATCCAAGGCAATAAATGGGATTCTAAGGTGATCACTGATGAGTCCAACTAAAGCCCAGGAAGTCCATCTCTTTGGGTACCCTCTCTTTCTTATGCCTACAAGATTTGAGGTGGGAAATGGAGAAAAGATTTGATTTGAGGTGGGAAATGGAAAAAAGATTTGATTTCAGGAAGATGTATGGTCCAGCAGTGTTCCTATCTGATAGTTGTTTCCGAGACAACATAGATTGACTCTTGATCATAACTTCTCTATCAAATCTAGAATGGATTTTGGCTCATCCCCTTCATCTTGAAATCAGAATCAAAAATTTTTCAGAGCTTTTTTTTTTTTTAAAAAAAGTTAATTAGATTGAATATATAACAATTTATAAAAGGTGAACAAGATGTCGACTAGCCCCAAAAGCACCCTAAGAATTTACAAAAAAGGTATCTCCAAAAAGAAAGTTTCTATCTTAGAAGGGCTAAACAGTATCAACATCTAAAACCAAAAGACAAACGCTACCTAACCTAAAACTCCTTCCCAATTTAAATGTATGGAACAGAAAATGTCTTGCAATTCCTTTGAAACTGAGGTCCAAAGAGATGCTATAAACCGAGCCCCATCCCACATAAAATTGACATATTCCTCTTCAAAAACCACAAAAAAATTGTTGTTCCTTTCTAGCCAAATAACCCATAAAGTAGCCAAAATGCTACATTTCCAAAATACTCTTTACTTTTTCTCCTTTAGCAAAAGCCAACAGGTGTTCAATAAATACTGAGACACAATAGTGTAGAAAGGCCCATAAGTCTTCAGTAGCTTGAATTAAGAAATTTCACAAGCTAGAAGCTACTTTGCAGTGAAGAAAGAGATGATCAACAGTCTCTTTGCCATTCTTGCATATAACACATTAAGCAGGAGCTAGGACTACATTAGGATCCTTTTCTGAATGATTTCAGATGCGTTAATTCGATCATGAGAAAGAGCCCAAACAAAGAATTGTACCTTATAAGGGCTATTATTAGCTTTCAGGCGTATGCTGAGAGACAAATAGAAGAATTTTCGGATCTGATGGCTATTTTGGGTAACACTTTATTAATGAAATGAAGTAGATAAAAGAGTAAGGAGGATTGAATCATCATGAACCTTTTCTTGTGGATCATACTTCAATTGGTAAACAGATGATCACTCAATAGTTTTTTCCTGCAAACTTTATATCGAAAGTTAATGTGCCTTGTAAGGTAAGTGGGCTCTTGCTCATGATCAAAACTCATCTGAAATCAATCAGAAAATGATTCTTAATCTAGTCCTAGCTCCTTGGTATGTTGTGTAAAGACTATTGATCATTCTTTTCTTCACTAAAAAGTAGCACCTAGCTTGTGGAATACCTTCTTTCAAGCTGCTAAAATCTTATGGGCCTTCCCAAGCTCTTGTGTTTCAGTGCTTATTGAAGACGTATCAGTTTTCGATAAAGGAGAAAAAGCTAGAGACAATAGTGCTATGGATTTGTAGTGTTTTAGCCATTTTTTGGGTTATTTGGCTAGAAAGGAACAATAGATTTTTAGGGATTCTAAAGAGGAAGATGTCAAAAAATCGTGGGATAAGACTTGGTTTTTAGCATCTCTGTGAGCCTTAGTTTCAAAGGAATTTCGTCCTTTTTCACACACTTAAATTAAGAAAGAATTTTATGCTAGGTTGGTTTTTTCTTTTGGGAAGGTTTTTGCCTTTGTCTCATATGTTAATATTGTTTAGCCTTACTAAGGTAAAAACTTTCTTTTTCAATATGCTCACTTAATTGTAAATTCTTAAGGTATTTTTAGGGCTAGTGGACAACTTATTCACTTTTTCTAAATCCTTTTTTCCTATATACAATCTACTTGATTTAAAAAAAAAAAAAAACTATCACGAACAACATGATATGCCTATGGAAAGTGTAAATACCTTTATACACTCATCAAAAAGTACCTTATATAAACGATGCCAGACTTGACATCTAATGAATGCATTATTTAAAATGAAAAATAATGGATCAGTGGTCTAAGAGTTAAATCACAGTAGATGGGAGAAAATTTTTAGGAGTCAAACAGTCAATCCTTTTTTTTTTCATTTTTGGGCTTGAATACACTGTAGAAACCTTAAAAATTGAAAGGCTAATTGTAAACTAGTAAGATAAAAGCGGGCAGAATAAACTCTGTACTCAGGATTTCCAGCAATAGCAGTGATGAGGTGGCTTTTCAATTACCATAACATACCTGAATATAATTTTCATAGCACCACTGTGTTGAGTAATTACATTCCCTCCAAGAATTGTACACCTGGAAAACAGTAAAAAGAGTTTCAATGGATCATACCATAGATCAAGTAATACATTTACTAAAATGTTACAAATGGAGCTAAAACCTAAGGATGCAACCTCAGAAGCCTACAATAGCTGTTTGTATAATATATTTTTATCTTCACCATCTTTCCCATCTTAAAATTCTGTTGTTGTGTGTTGGTCATTTTAATGTTCTTTTGTGTGTGTGTATATAAATTTCGAAAGTAAATGAAGGGCAGAAAAGGAAATCAACTATCTTAAGTGAAGGCGTCAGGGACAATGCATGTGAAGAAACATACGGAAAGGGAAAGGATGCCTATAGAAAGGAGAGAAAGAAATATGAAAAGGAACCAACCCTGAGCAAAGCAATATGATCCCCAACATTTCCCAGGTGGAAGTTCATTCTTGCATTGTCTGCATGTACTTGCTTGTCCTTTGGACGATAGAAGATTGAATTTCCAACAGAAAGCATTGCAGCAATGGTGATGATCTCATCTGAACACTTGTACTTATCGGAGGCAACTATCATTTTAGATAGCATAGGATCAAGAGGGAACTCAGCCATCCTCCTGCCAACTTTTGTTAGCTCACCCAATTTATTCAATGCACTAAGTGCAAAAAGCAGTTCAAGGGCTTTAAGTAATGCCTCCTCTGGTGGAGGATCTATGAAATCAAAATTTACTAAGTCATCAATCCCAAGACTCTTGAGAATAAGGACAACATTTGCTAGGTTGGTCCTTTGTATTTCCGGCACTGTATTATCATCCATATCCTTGTGATAATTGTGCAGAGTATACAACCGAAAGCATTTACCTGGACCTGTTCTTCCAGAACGACCTGCACGTTGCATGGCTGAAGCTTTGGAGATTGGGTGTACCAACAAAGACTCCATTCCAGTCCTTGGATTATATGATTTCACCTTAGAAAATCCTGGATCAATAACATACTTAATCCCATCTATAGTCAATGAAGTTTCAGCAATATTTGTCGCAAGAACAACTTTCCGAGCCCCTTCAGGAGTAGGTTCAAATATTTTTGCTTGAAGCTCAGTTGGTAGGTTTGCATAGATAGGGCAGATAATCAATTCAGCAATTTTTGAACCCAAGCCCCTTGTCCTATGCTTCAATATTTCGTCCGCTGTTTCAATTTCCTCCTGGCCAGTGAGAAAGACCAAAATATCTCCAGGAGACTGGGTTACATGGATTTGAAGCACAGTGACAATAGCTGCATCTATATAATCAGCTTCAGGCGCTTTTGTATAATGAATTTCAACTGGGTATCTCCTCCCAGGAATTTTGAAAATTGGTGCTGAACCAAAATAATCACTGAACTTCTCTGCATCAAGCGTTGCACTTGAGATAAGCAACTTAAGATCTGATCGAAACTTGATTAAATCCTATCAACACACAAGAAGCAACAGTCAGATAACTATTCAGGATGGCAATAAATTTCTTTTAAAAAAAATTGTGGGGATAAATTTATATGACAGAAAAGTTACTCTGACTTAATTAATACATGCATTACTTGCAAATGGAAGTTATGGAATGTGCACTGGTAACTTCTCGTATTTGGATACTAGAAACAAGAGACATTTCTCTTTTTTTCCGATCTCCCTTTCACTCTTTTCCTAAATTGAGCGATTGAGAAAGTTCTTGAAAACTCAAAATTATTTTTAAAAACTATATGTATGTTCGTATGCAACCAAACATAATTACAGAACTACTACTTACCTTTAGTAGTCCAAACAAAATGTCAGTTGACAAAGTTCTTTCATGTGCCTCGTCTACCATCAACACGCTGAAAATTTAATACACATTACCACTAGGCCACTGAAATTGATTACAGGAATGAAAAGAAAAAGATATAAGAGTACTAAAAAATGGCTGACCTGTAGCTTTCTAGATTTGGCTCACTCAGTATCTCGCGTAATAACATACCATCTGTCATATATTTCAAAATAGTCTTCTCTGATGTGCAATCTTCAAAACGAATGGAATAACCAACCTGTAAATGAAATTCAGAACATTTTACTGTCCACAATTTCTCAGATGAAATTATGACTACATCCACATGCCATGGAATATGAAAGGCCACAAAAATATTATCCATTGAATTTTCCTTTCTTAAATAAATAAGATTATACGCACACATACAGAATCAAATTTATACAAATTAGCAAACTCAAATGGGAAGATAATTCACTATTTGAAATTGCCAACAGAAATCAGATACTGTGAAAAAGTCTAACCGCCAAGTTACAATTAGTAAATGGGGAATTTAACTCATGCAAATGATTCATGTTACTTCGAAATTCCAACTAAAAGCTTTCTATTCAAATAAGGCTGAGTGGTTATCAATGTGGTAGAATTGAAATAAGCAAGTTGGATGCTCCCAAAACCCACTAATCATTGAGCGAACTGTTAGCACTAGAAGAAACCTAGAGATCTCTCTAAAATTCTGCAGATTTGCTACTCAGTCAATAAGCATAACAAGACCACCAATATTGACTCTGGTGCTGGGTACAGCAATCGGCAGCCAAAATCAGAGTGAATACAAATAACTTTTGTAGCATGATATAGGGGAAAAGGAAAGAACATAGACCATCCTACAACCAAAATAACAATTATCTTTTACGAATTCTAAGTTGACAATTGAATATAAATTATAAAAGAAAGCAGACAAGGTAGTTAGTATACTTTAACTATGAGGAAATTAGCATAACTTTGACAATGCAACAGTCTTCAGTGGACAACTGTTCCTTTTTTGTACCAATATTTTTCTCATTAATACACAATTAATTTCATGTCACCAAACCAAAAAAAGTAAAAAATATTAAAAAAATAAAAGCAAATACGTGCCTCATGCCCAAGCTTGACACCCATTTCCTGAGAAACTCGAGCAGCAACGCTCATAGCAGCAACCCGCCGTGGCTGAGTACATCCAACCTAGTTGAAAATTAATAACATTAAACATTTCATCTAGGACCTCCAAATATTTATCGAAGTTACAAAACAAAATTGTGCTAACTCAAGAAATTTTTTGGCCAGCTAAGTAAAGCAACCCCAAGTGGCACTTCATGGGTTGGCTGACTTGAAAAACACAAAGACAAAAATTCAAAATCACCAATAAAGAAAGCAAAAAAGATAGACCAGGGAGTAGTTTAATGAAATATAGCCACACCACATCAAGTAACTAAGCTGATTCAATTTAAAAGTAATCTACAATTTATTGAAAAGTTAACCATTACACCAAATTATTTCCAAGAACCCAAAAAATGAAACAAAAGGTCATTAAAACTTTGAAGACAAGCATAAGACAAGGCCGTCTATTAAGCAAGTAAGAACTGAGTTCAGAAACAAATTCATGAGTGCAAGAAACATTAATAGAGTCATCATACTATAATTCTGTCTTTGAAGCCAAATTATGCAACAAGCTTTGAGCAATCTATGCAATATAAACGACAGGAACCAAAAGAAGAAAAGGAATCCGAAGTTAAAAAAAATTAAAACAAGTCAGAAACTAGTTGCAAGTCAAGATATGAAGCAAAAGAAGAGATAGGACCAGAGACATGCACAAATTCCTATTCGTCCAGTCAGAACAATGACAACAACAGCAACAGTTGATTTGACTACTAATCAACATAATCAAACAAATTTTTGCAGATTATTGCTGATTGTCAAAGTTTCAGGAGACATAATTCAGCCATTTGTAACAAGGAAAGCACACTCACTTTGCTCCTTCCCCATTTCATTTACCATATTACTTACAACCAAGATAAAACATCAATAACTTTTTGTTGGATTTATATTATTTACTATTGTGATACGCAGACTTTTTATAAGTTCAGAATATCATGAACAAAAGACATCTATGACCATTCAAATCCATATAAGCACATTTGTCACATGAAAAACTTGTCTGCATGTACACAAACACATGAAAAAATTTGTTAATGAGTACACAGAGTTGTAGCAACTCAAGAAGATGTCAAAAGACAAAGTTTATACCTTTCCTTGCTTGGTGTAACCAGCTTCATGAAGATATTGGGGTATCTGTGTAGTCTTCCCTGAACCTGTTTCTCCGACTATAACAAGGACCTAAAACTCACAAGTCAGGATCATAAAAACTTATACCTTTAGCACATAAATTTAATCTTACTGAATCATATGGACTCCTGGCAGAGGTGAAAATGAGGGGATTCCCATTCGCATTCAGGTATACGTTTGTTTGTCAAAGACAGAAAAATCTAAACCTAAAACGGACAGGAACTTTGCCAAACAATCACTGTGGTTCAAATGGAGGTAGAAAAATCCAATACAAATAATGCTAATGCAATGGAGCATGCAAAAAATAAATAAATAAATAAAAACAAAAAAAAATTAAAACTTAGACGTAACATGCAAGCAATCAGAACTGTGTAAAGGTCAGGTTTCAATCACACTACACCACTGAACTGTAATAAAAGAGTTAAAAGTCCAAAATCATTTATTCTTTACCCCCTTAAAATCAATTTTCTTCAAGGAAACTGTTCATTAATCGTCTTTTTCAAGTTCAAATTTGATTTTCACTTCCCTCTTTATTACCCTACAATGTCAATTGGATAAGAATAAAAGAAGCTCAATAAAGAATTGTCAAGGAACCCCATAACAATCTATTTTGCAACAGAGGTGCTACAGTTTTTTTACTAGTCCAGGAACTGTGGCAAATAATAAGATTCAACTGTTAAAAGAATTATATAACCTGATATTCATTAACAGCTTGGAGCAGCTCATCCCGATATGGATAGATGGGCAAAGTTTTCCTCTCTTCCTAAACAAGTAAAAGGTAAACAGTTAATAAGAAGTAACGAAGGCCTTACAAAATCTTTCATTAAATCATAATTTACTATGAAATAGATTCACGTGAAACTAAACCAACAATTTCGCATCTGCCCTCTAAAATTCATTAAACCAGATTAAAGAATGGACTGTAACTGTTACCACGAAAAACCTAAAATTTACTTCTTTTTTGTGCAAGATATCGAAAGAAGACAAGAAATAAATTCTACTAAAAGAGTAACTTTGGAAAATAAAGATTCATAACCACAGCACAAAATGACACTGAAATCCATTACAATATTTTATCCATCCTAAAGGAACTAGTTTCCTTTAACAAAGCTTTCTGTTCTAACAATTTGTTCAGTCCCTCATTGCAACAAAAATAATCCCAAAAGCTCAACTCTCACACTGGCAAACTTCTTTATCCCTCTACATGTCCAAGTGCTATCCACATGCTACCCACAGCAACTATTAGATGACTTATTTACAACCACAACCAACTATAAGTTACGCTAAAAATGTACAACAAGACTCTAAAAATAAATTCTGATTAGAGATTTTTCCATTTAACTTTAATTAGCTATATCACCAAAGGTTGCAGGTATCAGAACCATGATGACATTTGAGCCACAAATAAAACCAAATAATATCATAAACTGATCTACATGTCCTCAACCTCAGACACGTCAAAAAGAAATCTAATGTCTACAATTACTTGATGAAAAATGGCCAGTTTGTAAATGCTGTGCTTCAGGCTAATTTTGAAAGAAATGCAATTAGAAGTGTTACTAAACACTGACTTGAAATCTAGTGGCTCCATTTCACACTTCAATCCACAATACCTCAATTCCAAACAGGCCTTATATGAGTTCCCCAACTCATTTTCCTGTTCAACCAGTATTAAATATTTTGTTGCCTTCATCTCTATGGTAAATGTATGACATTCAAGCAAAATGATTTAACCTATAAAATATAGGAATAAGTATAAAAGAAAATGACTGATTGAATACACACCTGAAGCATCTCCAAGGCTGATTGTTCCTTAGACTTGTCAGGTAACTCACTGTGCAACTCATCAAGCTGCAAATAAGAAACAAATAAGATGAGAAATTAACGATGTTAAAATACCCAGATAAAACATATTACAAGAAATGAAGTAATCGAACTTACATTTTCGCCATCAATCACAGAATCCCTAATAAAGTCAATCTTGTCCTCAAACACATATCTGTAGTTGGGGGATTTGAAAAAAATTATAAGGATAACAATTATGACAAACATAGAAAGCAGTGATCTCTAACTATTATAATTTGGCTGCAATTAACAAACAAATGAGCTTTAATGATTATTATTATTTTTTTAATGATTTTGATAACCCAGACTCCCGCACTGACTTGGACCATAGGCCACGCCCTAAAACATTTAATATTAAACCTTGGCTGTCTTATGGGTCATAAGGTTGGGGCAACTGGGCTATTTAACAAGCCCTTCTTGACCTCGACACAGCCAAGCACCAGATCCCAAGCTGTCAACCAACTAGGCTACCCCTTTGGGCCAAAATACTGAATAATTCATAAATATGAAAGAGAAATGGAGGACACTGAAAGTGNCGACACAGCCAAGCACCAGATCCCAAGCTGTCAACCAACTAGGCTACCCCTTTGGGGCAATGAGCTTTAATGATACTGAATAATTCATAAATATGAAAGAGAAATGGAGGACACTGAAAGTGGAAAATAAAAGGTTAACTAAGAAAGCAAAATTAATGATTTGCTATTTAAACTTACTCATAATCATTAGATTGATTTTTATTTTTTGAACCATATTTCAATGATGCCTTTCCTGCAAACAATGGAAAATTGAATTGAGAGGGAGAAAGGTGCATGGGCAATGAGCTAATAAAATGCGAAATGCCTAGTGAGGATTTACCCATTTGATGCTCCTCCCAAGCTTCTTGCTCTGCAAATGGGTTCATTTTGTCCCCAGCACTATCAAGACTGCAAGGCAATGTAATCAAGTTTAACATGAGAAATCAATTTATGTTTCCATGAAATTAACATGTTAGGGATGCCTGCCGGTACTTTCCAAGAAAATCCAGTTCAAGAGTATCGCATAAAACATTTAAAGTGATTATGATAATTTTGGAAACTTGCTTTTTCAACTTACTTATAGCGCTGCAAGCTCACAGCAAATCTCTTTTCCTGATTAACGTGCCCTTCTTCATCATAGGCGTCTGGAATCCTATACTGCACTCCAGAGAGGCAGTAGGCAAGTATATCATGTGTGATCAGTAAAGAACTAATAATCAATAAAAATAATGAACATTGATTAAGATGATACAAACTAAAGCCTGTTTCGTCGGATGTTAAAAGCCAGTAAGAATGTCTTCACATGTACGAGATTTAACATTGTTACAGCAATCATAGTCCAGTGTCATGTCAAGGCTGATTTAAAACTTATACTCAAATGACCTTCTGCGTCTATTGGGCCACAATAGGATGCAAATGTATGCCCAGGAGCAGATTCACACACACGCACAATATAAAAATCAGTGTAACTCCAATAAAAAGAGATACTAGATTTTGAGTAGAGAATGTGACGAGAATCTTATTCCAACAAAGATACAATAGTGTATGAAAGCAATTCTTCAAAGAGGCTTTCTCTTTCCTAATTGTGAATTAGAGACCAGATTTTCAGCCCTTTTATACTTTTTGTAAAAAAAAAAAAATTATATTTAAGAAAAAAGAGAAGAAAGAGATTTGACAAATTTTTATGCTCTTCCACATTCGAATGTTTAAAATTTTCAGTTTTGAGGAAATTTGACTTCTAAGGTAAGAAGCTATCCCATAATAAGGAAATTCTACGTAGGCACACAGAAAAGTCTTAGAAAGGGAAGATTATCATATATTAAATATAAGTACACCTTTAAGAAAAGGGTTTAACTATCTCAAAAACTGACACATTTCCATGCAAAAAACAGGTTTTCTACATGGCAATTTTTGCAGACGGGGTGAAGCAGCATTTATTCCTAAACCACTTCAAATGGAAGTACTTGCCATATGAAAAAATAGGAATTTATAGTGGCTTGAAATTGAAAACAAAAAAGTTCAGAATCAATAAAATCATCACAAATTGTTACTTTATATTCATGGAAAATCATAATCAAATGGATGACTGATGTAATAAACAATATTTGAGGTAAATTGATAAACTGCATTAGCCTGTTACAAGCCTACAACCACTACATACTGTCACTTTTAGCAGCAACCAATCAAAACTTTTAACACATGTAATTATGCATGCAATGAGCAAACGGTTATTCTTCTGAGTAACTACAGGAACAACAATAATATAGAGAAAACCTGAAAAATCACAGGCAAATAAATATACCTAACAACTTGTTAATTACCTCACTCTGTGTTTCATCCTCCTCTGACCGCTTCTTAACAAGTTCATATATTTTCTTTTTGTATCTGCCAAAGGACAAAATTCACAACATTTACAATTAGAAACTTCTCCAACATTATAAGGGAAAAAAATAATTCAACCCAATGAAAGTTAGAGCTAGTATCCTTAGACAACGAAAAGGGATTTATAAAATTACTAAGTTATTAATATGGAATATGTCAATCTCAAAATCGAAGTCCTTAAGAAATGATAAAGAAACAAGAATTTGTGAAACCCACAAACCATTCTGAATCAAAATTGATGGGTTACTTTACTAAACAAGAAATTTCTTGGTTACGAAATTTATCGAAACCCTGGGTAGTTAACAAAAAAAAAAGTGGGACAGAAATTATCTAGTTAAAATTGTAAAAAAAGCTAATCTAATTTCCTATAGAAAGTTGAGCGAAAATGCTAAGTTTCAATCACTAATTTCTGTTTTTTCTAATAAGATTCAGTTCGACAAAGTTTCCTTGAAATTATAAGAAAAGGAAAACAAGAAAACAGAATTTTGGTATTAGTTTGATTCATCTTCTTCTTTACTAATTTTTGTCGTTTGTCTATGCCAAAAACTATTCCATCATCTTACAGAAGTTCACTAGCCAGTACAAACACAATTGCGGAGTAGCAGGAGTTTTGGAACCTCTTTCATTAGTACAATTTTCAGTTTCTAAATTTTTTTCCCCCCAGAAACAGGAAAATATTGTACAATATTATATCACATGTAGCGTTATATCCATAGGCAAAATTAATAATAATTACCTCATTTCACGCTCTTCAGCATCAGTAAGCTTCACACCTTCAAATAAATACTGCTCATCCAGTATATCATCCCTGGAATACAGATTACAATAAATTAAGAAAAAGAAAAGGCAATAAAAGCAACATAAACCCTCAAAAAACTGCTAGAAAGTATTTAAGAAGAGAATCATCTACAGATTCAACAGCAAGCTAACTAAAACAACATCTCAAAAGAAATCCATAATACCTGATTTCCTCCAGTTTCTTTTGCTCCCTTTTTTTCAGGTATTCTTGTCTTGAAATTTTTCTGAATCAGTCAATAAGAAGAGAGTTAGAATATCGGTACTGCATGACATATAATAAGAACATCTTGATAGACAAAAATAGAAAAAGTAGAGAATGCCTATAGAACAGAAACTAATATCTAATAGATGCCTTCCCTATGTTTATAATCTGAAGAGTATATACTACAATGCCATCCTCACATCAGAAGATAATACCAGAAATCTGATCAAACTGTTTGTTGAAGCAATCTGACAATGAGGTATTAAATTAAAATAAAAACTTGAAGATATCATCAACTATCAAACACAAAAGGGATTGATTGTTGGATCAGTAGCAACGTCCAATATTAATTCAAATTTGGCTTGATTTATAGAATTTTGACTTTTTCTTATATGAAACATAACTTCTCACAAATCTCTTCATAATTACAAGAGATAATGAAAAAGGATTCTATCCTCACTGAGGAAAAAGATTGTATTCACACATTCCAACAAACTTAAAATATTCTGAACTGACCCCCCAGTTTTACTAAACCAAACAAGCAGAATACTGAACTTGCTTGAAAGTAACCTCAAATTGATGCATGACATAGGCTTAGCTCCACAGAAATTCAATATCCTCTTGGATAGTGTTCCAAAAGTTTATAATCTTTCCTACCAAATAATCCATGAAATTGCAAACACGTGGTATATCTCCTATTCCAGTCATGAAATAGATGAAATAAAAAAAAAAAAAATTGTTCAAGAATGAAATCTTATTCAAACTGTCCATATCCAGTTCATCCTTCGGAACAATATCACACACTGGATCAAATGAAAAGGAAAGCTTTCCTACCTCCCACTAGCTTTTCCCAAAGTTTCTAATCTTTTCAATAAAATAACCCACGAAATTGCAAATACACAGCATATCCACAAATACAAAGCTTTCCTACCTTCCCCAAAGGAAAAAATTTCTTCCATGAAGCCAAGGACAACCAAGACTGCTTTGGATTCTTGACAACTTTGACCTAGAATTTTGCTTCTAGAGGACATAAATTATGAATAGTTTCCATGCATTTCGTGCACATCACACACCAAAAAAAGAGGCAAAATTCGGTCTATTCTTCTTAATCATGCTTTTAGATCCAAAGAACACTCTAACAATATTAGGCATAAGATCTTCCCTTAAAAAAAGGAAAAAGAAAAAAAAAGTAAAGATAGAAAATAAAGAAAGAAAACTCATCCGCCAACCAACTAAAACAAAAGTTCTGCAAGGATTCTCTAGACAAACATTTACCTTCCTCCTTCAACAAATTAAAAGAATCGGCATTAGTCAAGGAAAGATGAATAACATACTCCTCAACCTTGCTATTGTTTGAATACCTAAAGAGATTGAAGTTCCATCTTTTACATAATTTCCTAATTACACCTAGTAAAGTGCATACAGGTGAGAGTCATCCAAAGATCCCGTTTACAAACTATAGCTTTTAAGTATAAGAAAATTTGCCATAAACTTGAAGAGAAATGAGGTCTAGTGGGCTAAAATTTGATTACAAAGTTATCAAGATCAGCTAACAGCCATGGACATACAAGTATACAACATGCACATACACATATACATTCCAGAGGGAGTACAAACCTTAGATATTCTATATCATCCTTTTCCAGAGCATTTGATCTCCGTATTGCCTCTTCTGTTCAACAAAAAACAAAAAAAGCAAAAAAGAAAAATGCATCAATAGATAAAAATAGTGGATCTTATGAGTGTTTACATATAATGTTATTCGTTCACTATGTATGCATACATGCAAAAAGAAAGCAAAACTTTCAAAACATTATACCTTCCTCCATTCGCGTTAATTTGGGCTCTGTTAACTGTTAATGACAAAGAGATAATTAGCAACCAAAAAAAAAAAAAAAAGCATTAGTGATAGAGAAATAAAAGGAAAGGATGTAGTCTAATCTGTCAACCCATAGATCTATACATCTTTGCTAACTGCACTAAAGATGTCGTCATTATGGAAATAGAGTTTTACAATGTACATACAACTACCTACATCTATGAACAACCATAGAAGCATGGAAGAAGTCATTTATCAACAATATAAGCTACAATACAGGTGTTGCTCACACTTACAGGTACCTCCTCTAAGCATGACAAAACCAAACCCCAAAAGTTAAGAGAGTTGGAAGATAACAACAAGGCAAGTGAAACCTCCATATCAGGTATATATGGAATTTCTTATAGCTTTTTCAAGACATGCCAAGATGATTTATGGGCTATCAGGTCAAGCAGGTCATGAAGCTAAAACTAAATGCAATCACTTATAACACTTAATAAAAGATGACACAATAGAGGATATGCTTGCTATAATTCAACTTGAGACAAAATGAACAGTCTTGAGATTTGCCAACACTGATACAGGCAAAAGCAATTTAGAAAAAAAGGGCAATATTGTACCTTCCTTGTCGCTGCAGCATCACGATCTCTTAAATGTTGTTCTAATTGCTCCTTTTCTCTCTGATCCCGCAATCTTTCTTCCTCTGACTGCATACCAGATATGTAAAGGAAAAATTTTAGATATGGATGAGAAAAGTAATGTGGACAATAATTTAAAAGAAAAAACAAAAAAAGAGAGGCATTCCTCTCTAGAACCAAATCCCAAGTATGACACCCAACAAGACAAAAATGTGGGGCTGGGGCAGGAGTAAGGAGGAGAGTAGATCAACTTCAATGACCGCATGACATTAATATCGTGGCTAAATTTTTTTGCCTACGGCACAAAATACATTAAAGATTTTGGATACGGCATGAAATATATTAAAGATCACAAATGCCAGCAAGCCAGCTACACACAGAACGGATACAGCTCTTATATAGCAATGAAGCAAAAATAGAGAAAAAAGTATGGCTGAAAGTATAATAAGGCAAAAAAAAAAAATTATTAAGTCCTATCTTTATGTCCATTCTCCCTCCAATGAAAATGATAACTAATATCATAAATGGAAACTCTGATTCAAATGGAAGCAAAAAGCAACTTATCAACTCCAAGTAAAACCATATGCATTGTATAAGTGACAACATACATCTGAACCATCATCTATGTCCTTGGAAGTTCGTCTCTTAACCTGTCGTCCCTCTTGTTCCACACGTGCAATTCCCTGAAGCATTGTATTTGGGGAGGGGGGGGGAGGGAATCGTTAAAAGAATGGTTCACCAATATCTTACTCCAAAAAGAGAGAGAGAGAGAGAGAGAGAAAGAAATGTGTGAACACTATGCCTCATCATCATCGTCGTCTTCAACTCCTGTCTTCTTTCTAAACCGTTTCTTTTCTTTAGTAGATTTTCTGGACTCAGATGCAACAGAAGGTCTGTCATCAACAATGGCAGTTCCACCATTATCATCAGCATCATCATCAGCATCCAAAATAGTATAAGTCTTCTGCTTCTTCACCAATAGAGCAGCTTCCCTTTCCTGTTTCTGATAAAGCTGATGTACCACAAAAATGAGTACAACAAAAAGTGATGTTAGAGTTACTCTGCAGGAGGAATAAAATTTGACAGTAAAGTCTCAGCAACCTGCCAACTTACAAGGATTGAAAGAATAAGAGAAAAGAAGAAAGACAACAAATAATAACTCACATTCAAACCAGCAGCTTTACGGGGAACTCTAGCAAAAAGTTCTTGAGCGAATGTACGTGTTTCAGTTGATGAAGAACATCCAAACTCCTCCAGCTTGGTTTGCACATCAGCTGCGGACACTGCTTGCTTGGATAGTCCAATAACATACTGGACAACAGTGGGCTGAGAAAATCCAACCAGTGACATCAACTTGTCAGATACCCACGTCTTCAAATTATGATCACTCCCCATTTTCACTGCAAGAATAATGTAACAAACTATCAAATACGGTTAAATCCTAACAATACAAGACAAGAAAAAAAATTGAAAAAAAAAAACAAAATTTGTTGCTACCAATGTACAGAAACAGTAAAATGAGACTAAAAATTAAAAAGAAAGCTAAAAGTCCAAAACTTAGCCCTAAATTCATTTGGTATTAAATTAAGCAAACAAAACCAGTGATCACGATAAAACCCTAGAAAGCAAATAAAAGATAATGCAAAAAAAATTACACAACAACAAAAACGAAAGCTAATGCCAAAAAAAAAAAAAAGCCCTAATTTCACGTCGAGCAAATATTACCAAAAGCAAGCAGAAACAATATGTGAAACACTAACCAAAATTTCTTGGATAGCGGACGGTTAAAAATTGCGTAGACTGTTGTGTTCTTTGAACTTGAATGGACGGTCAGATACGAGCTTGAGTTAAGAATTTTTGAAGAGTCTAGATTGAAGCAAACAGGATAAGGATTGTGTTGTTTGTTAATGGCGTTGAAGCGAGAGAATTTTAGACTGAAAAGAGAGCCTAAGGAAGAAGATTTCGCTAATTCAAAAACAAATTAAGGGTTTGATTTATTTAAAGGCGGCAACGAAAATATTTTTTTAAAATAATTTTATAAAATAGGAAAGAGTTGTATTTGTATTTACAAAAGGCTTTTTAAAAAAAAAAATTCGATCAATTTCAAATTTTGCTATATGAAATTAATCTTCTAATTATTTTGACTTTTTTTGATAAATAAAATATCACGACTTGAACACTAAATTTTGCGGACACTGCCAATAATTTAACAAACGAATTTTCCTACATGTTAACAACGCTAAAACGATAGGTTTTTTTACTTAAATCATAACATATGAAAATAATAGTCTCTAATTTATTATAATTCATAAAATAGTTTTAAACATTTTATAACTAATTTAAATTTTTTACATCTTTATTTGAGAAAAATATATATATATTCATCTACATTAACATTGATTAATCATTATTGTGAAATAAACAAAGCTAATATATCAATACACATTCAATAAATGTATTTAATATGACTCGATTGAATAAATTTAATTTTGTTTGACATTGAGGTGGGTACTCACAACTTAAAAGTTATGACCGAGAAATTACAACTTAAAAAGTATGGTATTAAAATATTTGTTATTTATTAATTACTTTGGCTTAAAAATTAAATTAATTTGATATTATTTATATGATTAAAAATTAAAAAAAATTTATTAAAATTATTATTTAAAAATAATATATATTATATACTATTAATTTTTATTTTATATTTATAATTTTTTTTAAATCTTAGAAAATTCAATACAAATTAGACCTTAACTTTTATTAATAAGTAATATTATTGCCACTGTTTAGCGAAAGTGAATATACTATGCCATCCGTGTACTAAAACAGTAAATGACATGTCATATAAGCTCCATAAATTATGAGAGATGTCATATTTCTGATAGATTTAAAAACCATTACTCTAAAATAGTACGACTTGTCATTTACTTTTTAAATATATAAACGACATGTCATCCAGAGAAAAAATTTGTGCTCTTTTCTTCACAAAAAAGAAAATTATGACTTAAATTGAAAAAAAATAATATTAATGTAAAAGGAAGAATTAAAAAAAAAAAAGGAGTGAAAATATTATTTAATTTGGTATCATAAAAAAATATGGTAGAATTTATTTTAAAAAATTATTATGTAAGCAGCGATTACATTATATTTAATTACATACATCGCATACATATTAGTTGATTATTTTACCTAAAAGATATCTACGGTAGAATTTTTAGAAAGAAAGATGGGGATATAAACAGTAATAATTAATTTTTTAATTAAACGATAAATAATTTAAATAAAAACGTTACATACGTACAAGATGACAACAACGCGGTGTTCCGTTGTGTCATCCAATTCCAAACGACGAAGACAAATAGATTGACCCCACCATTCACCAAAACCTCTGCAACAACACCAACATTAAGTTATGGCCGAAAAATTACAACTTAAAAATTATGGTATTAAAATATTTATTATTTATTAATTATTCTGATTTAAAAATTAAATTAATTTGATATCATTTATATGATTAAAAATTAAAATTTTTTTATTAAAATTATTATTTAAAAATAATATATATTATATACTATTAATTTTTATTTTATATTTATAATTTTTTTTAAATCTTAAAAAATTCAATACAAATTAGACCTTAACTTTTATTAATAAGTAATATTATTGCCACTGTTTAGCGAAAGTGAATATACTATGCCATCCGTGTACTAAAACAGTAAATGACATGTCATATAAGCTCCATAAATTATGAGAGATGTCATATTTCTGATAGATTTAAAAACCATTACTCTAAAATAGTACGACTTGTCATTTACTTTTTAAATATATAAACGACATGTCATCCAGAGAAAAAATTTGTGCTCTTTTCTTCACAAAAAAGAAAATTATGACTTAAATTGAAAAAAAAAATAATATTAATGTAAAAGGAAGAATTAACAAAAAAAAAGGGAGTGAAAATATTATTTAATTTGGCATCATAAAAAAATATGGTAGAATTTATTTTAAAAAATTATTATGTAAGCAGCGATTACATTATATTTAATTACATACATCGCAAACATATTAGTTGATTATTTTACCTAAAAGATATCTACGGTAGAATTTTTAGAAAGAAAGATGGGGATATAAACAGCAATAATTAATTTTTTAATTAAACGATAAATAATTTAAATAAAAACGTTACATACGTACAAGATGACAACAACGCGGTGTTCCGTTGTGTCATCCAATTCCAAACGACGAAGACAAATAGATTGACCCCACCATTCACCAAAACCTCTGCAACAACACCAACAGCGAGAATGACGATGTCCCATTTCATTAAAATTCCTTAATCAGAATTGCTTGCTTCTCTACTGTGTTCACTTTCAGCTATTCTTGTCCGTTGATCATCGAATTGTTGTTCATCGTCATCGCTTAATCAGCTGATTTATTGTTAACATGGGGTGTTGTGCGAGCAAAAGCGCCGAGTTGAAAGCCAACCAAATGTCTCGATGGCGATCAACGGGCATTGTCGCCTTACGTGACGCCAAATTGAAGGCAAGCTGCGTTCGTTTGTTCTATTTTTTTTTATATTACTTTATCAATTGCTCTTAATCTGTTTTTTGTAATCCGATCAAGTATCTATGTTTGTGTCTGTTATGTGTACATGCGTGTTTTGGTTGCTGGGTTATGATGGTTGTTGCGAGGGGTTTGAATTGACAGTCTGTGCATGTGATTTAAGTTTCTTGAGTTTACTAAACCAATGAGTTTTTCTGGTTTCACTTCGCGGGGTTTTGTAATTATTAGATTGGAGTAAGGGGATCAGTTGGTTGCCCACGTGTACTTTACTGTTTGGAGTAAGCAACAATCATGCTATGTAATCTGGCAAATTAAGACATGGGATGTGAGGTGCCACTTGCCATTTAGAATCTGATATGCATTTCCAGGCCGTAACAGATGGTCCATTCATTGATAGATGGGCGAATGACGGGGACTGAACCCGCGCGTGGTGGATTCACAATCCACTACCTTGATCCACTTGGCCACATCTGCCCTTACCCGCACAGAAGGTAGTTTGTTTTATTGCTAATCAGTGAGCTTTTGGATTTGTACTACGTTATACGTGACGTGGAACTGAAACATTTGTTTGCGGTTATAGATGTGCCTTCATCTAGGTTGGTTTGATTTGTTCTGATGAGGCCGTTTGACATCGGTCAACAGATGTTATGGCGTGTGTCAGTTGTTACTAGATATTTTTGCAAAGTTCAGGAGAAAGAATGCAGATATACATTTTCTTTTCCAAGCTTCACTTTTGGGCGAGAACCTGGTGAAAATAAATAGTGCAACCTACTTGTCTGTAAAAGGAATGATAGGTTTATTTGTTATCATATTAAACCTATAGTTGTCTTTGTGCTTTGACTTAAGAGGTGATTGGTGGGCTGAAACGGGGTTTAACCTTGTAGCTTAGTTTTAGTCTCAAATCTTCTATGTAAAGACAAATAGGAAACGTAAAAAACCAAACCCAGTTTGTAAATCGTATATATATGATATGAAAGTGTTCTAACATCAGAAATTAGCAAGTGCCAATGTGGTAAAGAATACTGATGGTGTTGGTATGATGCAGTATACTTGCCAAAAAATACAGCAGTTTCTCTGTGTTATCTTTTGGATGCTTGCATATGTTTTTTGTTTGTATTATATTCTCACTTTATACGTTTTCCTTGAATAGACCTTTCCAGACGATGTTCTTAATCTGGACAAATCTGTGCGAACACTTGACTTGACGCACAACAAAATAGGTAATGCTGTCTTATTATTTTTCTCAATCAGTAGTGAGTAACCAATACTGCAATATTTGCTTCTTAAAATTTGCTGAAAACCTCTGCTATCCTCAGCTTCTATCTTAGAGTTTATCTGATCCCATTTTCCCTTCTCTTGGCAGTTGACATTCCCATGGAGATCAGTAAATTAATCAACATACAGCGCCTGGTGAGCTTAGCATTTCACATCAGTATACATTTAATGGCTCCTTTCCGGAGACATAATTTAAAATAACTGCTAAGGAAGTTATGTAACCATATTTAACAAGTTTCAAAGCTTCAAATTTCCTTTTTCAGTTTGTTGAACAGGGATGAAATGCTCAAAGTGCAGCCAAACGCTGATTGTAATGGAATTACTACTCTGTTTTAACCAAGTCATATGTATACATACATACATACATACATACATACATACATACATACATACATATATATATATATGCATACA
Organism: Citrus medica; assembly: GCA_002013955.2. Taxonomy (NCBI): domain Eukaryota; kingdom Viridiplantae; phylum Streptophyta; class Magnoliopsida; order Sapindales; family Rutaceae; genus Citrus; species Citrus medica. The sequence goes on along the minus strand of MKYO02000672.1, from coordinate 320,448 downwards.
TATTTTATTCGCTTTGACTTTGGATGGACAACAGATTTAGGTTTATCCTCAAAATCGATTTTATGTTATTTGCAGTTCTTCTAGTAGAAGCATTGCTTTTGGAGATCAAGAGAAGCTTATCTATTATATAGCCATTTTGACGAGTTACAACATTATAATCTGTGTATAATTATTAGTGTTAATTTTAGTAATGTATTCATTGAATAGTGGTTTTTTAATTCATGTTAGGGGAAACCTGGCTAAAGTATCCATTTTTTCCCCTGTTTTTAAGGTGTTAGATGATAATCATATTGAGCGACTGCCAGTAAATCTGGGAAAACTTCAATCTCTGAAAGTGATGACACTTGATGGGAACCGAATTACGTCCTTGCCTGATGAATGTAAATATTCTTCTCTAAATGAGTAAGAGATCTTATATTACTGTAGGTTCAATGCCTTTTTGGTTTGTTGAATTACCTTCATGCCTACATCTGCAAATAGAGTTGTTGGTCATTTTCATTCTTCCTTTTTTTGTTACTTTTTAAGAATCCATAGGTGGATATCTTTTAAGTTCACTGTTTAGCTCATTTAACTGAATTTTGATTTTTCCGTCTAGTGGGCCAGCTGGTAAGGCTTGAGCGGTTATCCATTTTAGGAAACATGCTGACGTGCTTGCCTGAAACTATTGGGAGCTTGCGCAATGTAAGTTGCATTTTTAGTGAAAAGCAAATTGTGTGCAGATCTTTTACAATTGCATGTGTGAGTTAGATTAAATTTTGGAACTTAATTACCTAGATATATTTTTTAAGTTATTGGAGTTGCTTGATACAGGCTAAACTTCCTTAAAGATTACTAGCATGAGTAAGCAATTCCTTGTAGAGAGGAAACTCACCTCAGTTGCATTATCTCTTGCGATGACCTTGAAAAAGGAAAGGATGTAGTGATTTTAGAAGATCTGATACCTATTTGACCTTCCTAAGAGCATTGTAGATAAAATTTCATTCTTGAAAAGGGATCTTTTAGCTGGGAAGTTAAGCTTAATAATGTCTATTGGGGTGCATTCTTGAAAGTCTTTTATTGTCCGATCTCGCAAGATGGACTTGAATTATATTTTTTCTATACTTTGTGTGATTATAAGTCAATGACGGTCCTAAGAGCATTGAAGATAAAATTTCATTTTTGAAAAGGGATCTTTTAGCTGGGAAGTTAAGCTTAATAATGTCTATTGGGGTGCATTCTTGAAAGTCTTTTATTATCCGATCTCGCAAGATGGTCTTGAATTAGATTTTTTCTATTATTTGTGTGATTATAAGTCAAGGACAGAGTGCTTTGGTATTGGAAATCCCTTCTAGCATATTTATTCCTTTCTCTGTTGGTTAGATGGACTTTTTGTATGGTATAAGAAGTTGGGGTCAAATGAGCTTATCAGTTAGACTCATTGAGCTAACTAGATATTAACTGGTTCTTTCTTCTGGATGCAAACTTTTATCTACTCGTTTTTTTTGCTCAGAAACAAAATAAGCAAACTTTTATCTACTTGTACTTCTGTTTGGGACATGATTGATTTAGCATATCTCCTTAAGTTCCAGGTCCTAATTTGGATTATCTGGTTATGCAGTTGGTTCTTTTAAATGTGTCAAACAATAAGTTAAAGTCTCTTCCAGAATCAATTGGTAGTTGCTACTCTTTGGAGGAATTACAAGCAAATGGTAAGTGAATTACTTATCTTAATTCTTTAAGTTGCTGCCCACTGTGCAAATTCTAACTGTTGGTTTACGATCAGGTAATATTTAGGTTTCAATGTTAGAAAGATGTGAAATGTTCAACTTTTGTAATTTTGTGTGGGCTCATGCAAAATTTTTACGCACTGTTTGATGTAGTGGTTTTATGAGATCATTGTTCATTAATTTTTTTTTTAACTAAAATATGCTACTTCGTTATTTTAGTTTGTCCATTGTCAATAAATTGTTGGTACCTAACCAGTTGCCACTGATGATATTAGCACGATAACAAATTAATAACCAATAATATTCCATAGAATATACTCAGTGATGAAAATTCAATAAGGCCCAGGGTTGGTGCTTGCCACAAGCAAAAATGATTAATTGACTTGGAATTACTAGCGAATTTTGAGGTTCTAAGCTCATGCATGAATCTTTATTTATCATGAAAGAGTGGTAAGGGTTTATTGTCAAAAGTGCTGCCAATGATCATGATAAGTTATTCTTCAGTTGTGTCCGTTCAAGTAATTTTGACTAGTGTTGGATTAATCCTTTTCTAACTTTAACACTTGATGGTTTGGGTTGATCTACTGTGGTTTGGTAGCATCTTAATCAAGCTTAAACATTATTCAAGTAATTTTGACTAGTGTTGGATTTATCCTTTTCTAACTTTAACACTTGATGGTTTTGGGTTGATCTACTGTGGTTTGGTAGCATCTTAATCAAGCTTAAACATTTTACTGGGTATTGATTGATGAGTGCTCTATGTTTACAGAGTTATTCTTCTTTTCATATTCTTCTTTTCACATTAACAAGTTTGCACGCACCCGGCCTTGTTGACCTCTTAGTTTATTCTGTGCCCTTCATGATACTTTCCTTCTGCTTTGTATTTGGTTTGGTGCTGATGCTGGGGTGGCATTATTAATATAATATTAATGTCTAGTTCACTCAGCTGCGTGATATTTTTGGAATTTGCAGATAATCTTATCGGGGAACTTCCTGCATCTATTTGTAATCTCATTCATTTGAAATCGCTTTGCTTAAACAATAATAACGTCGGCCAGGTAGTTGCTTTACAATAATGACATTGTGAGCTTTTTGATTACATATGTGACAGTGGAAGCAATTAATTGTCATTTCCATGTTTAAGTCTTTCTATAGCTGATCAGTTTCTTAGCAGCTAGTATCGGGGAATGCCCATTCTTTTCCTTTTTAATAACTTCATATTTGCATGATAGTTAAAGCAATATCTTTCCATAATTTAGATTGCGTCATTCTACTTAGTTATATAATATATGTCGAGGTGTAGTATTTGTGAAATCATCTGATCGATTCTCACTCTCTTGTCTTGCAGATACCTGCTAATCTATTGAAGGACTGCAAAGCCCTGCAGAATATTTCACTGCACAACAATCCTATTTCAATGGATCAATTTCAGCAGGTAAGTTGCTGCTTCACTTGCTTTTCAAGTTACCAGCAAAATCACCGTGTTCTGTACAATTTTACTAAAAGTAAACTTCACAACATTACCAATTTTAGATGGAAGGATTTGAGGAGTTTGAGGCAAGGAGGAGGAAGAAATTTGATAAGCAGATTGATTCCAATGTGATGATAAGTTCCAAAGGCCTCGATGAAGGTGTCGATAAATGAGGTCTCAACCAATGTAAATTCTGGTTAGCTTTTCTGCTTGGGACAGATAGTAGCGGTATTCATGAGCCTTCTTCAGATAAACCAAGCACATTTGAATCTCCATGTAAATGATAGATATTTTGGATTGCCTGTCGTGGGCAGGTCTGTATATGAAACAGTTGCTTGAAAGTAATTTGAAGTTGTTACCCTTTTGCTTTATTTTGTTGGAAAACTGTAATGTTCTATCATAAAACTTATCATGTTGGATTAGTTGCAAGTTTATGTCATTCTCGCCTCCTATTTGAAATTTGCTTGCTTTTATATGCGTTTTTTTCTATTATAATTAATTGTGAAATACAGCGATATTTCCAATCTTGACAAACAAAAAGTATAACGAAGCCTCTTAAGGACAGTTTGGGAATCTTGTATCTTTTAAAATAATTATTGTTAGTTGTGCTGTAGAAATAATCAACAGTGGAGAGAATCAGTTAAATGTTTGGTAAATTTTGTTTTCAAAAGTACTGTTAATTTTCAAAATAATTATAAATATTTGTTTGTTAAATTTTATTGTTAAACTACTAAGATAAAGCAAATGACTAAAACGTATATAATGTATGATAAAATTTATTTATACACGTAAAAGCATGGACATATAATATTTTTAATTGTGTATAATAATAATTTTTACTAAAAAATTATAATATATTGATTTTATTTTTTATTTTTATCTTAAACCAATTGATAATTAAATTTATAATATAGTGAAACAAATTTAATAATAATTTGACCAACAAATTGATATTAATAAATTTATATTGATGGATTATAATAAAAATTTATTAAAATATTGATTTTGTTTTTCAATTTGAATAAGGATAATTTTAGGTTTAAGTAATAATTTTAAGGATATTTATGAAATTACATTAAAGGATAAAATTGTTTCTCAAAATCAAAATCTAAAGGTTACTTCATCACTGCTTTTCAAAATCAACTGTAGAAGGGACTGATTTTGACAAAATTAATTTTAATTTTTTTAATCAAACACTAAAATTAGATTTTAGATTTTTAAAATCACTTTTAAGCTTTCCAAAAGCAATCTCCATTGAGCCATAAGTGTTCATTATAAACACATTTTGGATTAGTGACAAGTTTACGGTGTCCTATTTAAAATTTGTTTGGTTTTAGAGATGTTTTTTCTATCATAAGAATTTACCTTGGCCTAACAAAATATAGTCTACCCACACAAAAAAATAAAATAAAGCAAAATAGAAAAATTAAAATAATAATAATAATAATAATAATAATAATAATAAAAATAATAAAAAGGGTAATGCTTTCTTGCAAAATTTGTATATCAAGCATCGCATCTTTCATCACTTGTCAACCATTAACTTCATGTATTAAGTAATTATATATCAATTTTTATTATCTCATCGCTAATGTGTTAATTATTGGAACAACCACACCTACAAAGTTGACACTTAAGATTATCTTAAATTTTGTGACATTTGATGTATCATAATAAATCAATTTTCTTTGTATATTTTAGTTTAATTTTAGCAATTGTATTTTTAATTAATTAATTATGTTTGTTATTTTAGTCTTACTACACGAATTAAGTACAATCAATTTAGATTAGCTATTCGAAAAGATTGAATGTCATGCGTCTAATTTTACATAAAATCTTTATTACATTTCTTACTACACGAATTAAGTACAATCAATTTAGATTAGCTATTAGAAAAGATTGAATGTCATGCGTCTAATTTTACATAAAATCTTTATTACATAAGTTGATTGTGTAAAGTATTTATTCATATTAGTAATATGATTTTATTTGCTACACTCGCTAACCAAAACTAATTAATTTTTCATTAAAACCATAGAAAGGTCATGCAATGAATTAGTAAGAATTGTGTCTGCCATGTAATTCGTGATGTATAATAAAAGACATTCCAAAATAAATTCTTACTTTTTCGTGGGCTGTCATATTTTTTAAGTTCCCCTCCAAATAAAAGAGTAAAAAATTATTTGTTTTAAGTTTCTTGGTTAGTTTTACATTTTTTAGCAACTCTGGAGATTTAAACTTCAAGTTTTCCTTATCTAGCATTTCAGCTGTACTATCTATACTTTCACTGGTAGAGGTATCTATGAAGCCTTACACAGAGAAAAATTATAAGATTATAAAGCAAAATAAAAGTTTGGAAGGAACTACCAATAAGCAGAAAAACAATAAGCCTTGCACATAGCAAAATTATCTTTTTGCCAATATAGCGAATCAATTGCAAGGTTAAATATGATGTGCACTATATCTTATTTTAATATTAATGTGTACCATATTGACATATACTTTTTTATGTTTATAGACCTCAAATTTATAAAGGTTGTTGACATCTCATAGTCAATTTTACTTAATTTTTCCAAACAACAGTGTTTCTCAATTGTCTCTAGTTCTAAAATGTTTACAAAATTAATTGGCAAATAAATAAGTGATTACTTGTTTCTTGTATTAGATTAATTTTTCATCTTGCTTCTTGAGTTTGCAAACATTGATCATTTATCGAGTATTTACATTAAAAAATATCTTTTCAAGTAGAAAAACTTGTTAAATTTCAAAGAATTGTTTTATGTAAAGCTTCTCAGAAAATGTGGAGACTCATAGTCTATGGGGAAGAAATTAGTTTGCCAGAGAGCAAAGGTGTGCTAAGTTTTTTGATGACGTTGGCAAGAACTACGAGTAAGTCTGACTTGGAACTGATAATTGTTTTATGTTGGGTGTAAGTCTGACTAGGACTCCTAACTTTCGAGAAACATTCTTATCTTAAATAACAAGAAAAAATATTCTTAAGAGATATTATTATTTTTCCACTAAAGTTATTCTGACACATCATGTCAGTACCACGGTTTGGTAAAACCATCAGTTTACCACCAAATGTTTCAAATGTTAGCATTTTCCCACCATTCCGTTAAAACTCAGTTAATATATAACGGAAAATTCGTAAAAGGTCAATTTTACCCCTGGAGCGTAAAAGACGATTTTGCCCTTAAGAAGCCGTTACAAAATTAATTACAAAATGATGATTTAATTACAAAATTAACCCCAAAAGTAGCCGTTACATTCAAATAACGGCTACTTTTATGCTTATAAGAACTGCTGTTGGCTTAAGTCATTTCAACCACCAACCAGCAACCCCAAATCAAAGGCTAGCAACCCCATTTGAGCACCAACAACCCAGCTGAAAAAGAAAGAAAATGGCAACCCAACAACTCAATTTTTAACGCACAACTACAAGCCACAGTAAACATTTCAATACCACTGCACCAGCAAGCCCAAGCCATTTTTAAACACCAGCAAGCTCATTTTATTATTAGCAATCAGGCCATTTCAACCAGCAACCCCAATTCAAAGACTAGCAACCCCATTTGAGCCCCAACAACCCAGCTGAAAAAGAAAGCAAATGGCAACCCAACAACTTAATTTTTAACGCACAACTACAAAGTCAGAAAATGACATGCTCAGCTCAAAGACAGCAAAACCAAACATATTTTATCATTCAAAGACAACAACAATAAGCCATTGTAAACACTACATTTCATCCAAGCTCAAAAAATCCAGCTCTTCTCAATCTTCACTCAAAACCAAACATAGTTTTAGCCTTCATACACATAAATTCAAACAAAACAATGGCCTTCAGTAGTAACTTAAATGTTAATACCAAGGTTCGAGCTAAGAAACATGCTGAAGTTACCTGCTACCCTAAATACTGCAATTGTAGAGTGCAGGCATGTGTGATGGTATCTACAACTTCGGAAAACCCTAATAAGCTCTTTTGGACATGCAGGTTTAAAAAGTGTAATAAAAAGTGTAATTTTTGGCAATGGGCAGCAAAAGAAGATATGGAAATGCGTAACACTACATCCAGTCATGGCATAAACCTATATGAAGATGTGATAAAGATAAGTGAACGGCTACAATGCATTGAAGCGAAAATGAAATTGGTCATAGTTTTTATTTGCAGCATTGTGATAGGCTTATTTATGAGGAAGTAATGTAATAAACATGAAAAAATATTGTAGCAATCAATCATTGTAGTTAAAGATGTAATGAAGCATTATAGTTTAAGATGTAATGCAACTCGAAAGTAATCAAAACAGTTTGTGGATTCCAAAAACATAACAACTACTTAATGCACTAATATAAAGTTTGTGCATCCAAAATACATAACAACACCCTAATGGTAATATTTCATAAAGCATCTAATATATGTGAAGCTTGTGAGCCTTGAGTTGGATTCGGGGAAACATTATTAGCTTCATATTGGCCTAGACAAAAAAATTATTACCTCATTATCTAAGACTAGCAATAGCTATTTGCAGACATCAAACATTAATTTGAAACAATAACAATACCTCTTGTACCTCTAGTTATCATTCCTCTGTTACATCCTCTTACTCCATCGCCTCTTGTTCTTGCTCTATTTACCCCCTTGGCCCCTTCGGCCTCTATTCCCTCTTATTCCTCTATTACCAGTACTTCATCTTCCTTTATGAGCAATAAAGCTCTCTTGTGAACTACTTACAGCCTATTGAAATATATAAATAATCGAATCATCAATATTTACAACAAACTAAAAATTATTCAATGAATAACAATAAACGAATTACCACTTTCTTTGTCCTCTTCGAAGTACTTGCTGTATTAGAATTTTCTCCCGACCCACTAACTCCCTATTTTAAATTACATAGATAACAATAATAAATTAAGTTCAATACACGTAAAAACAATTAAAACATTAGGTTCAGTGGTTGTTACCTGCTTCTGGGCTCTTAATTCTCTTGCTATCGATGGCCTTAATGCACATTTCCTAACATTGTGGTTCATCCATCCACAAAAGGAACAGAAGATATAAAATGATCTGTTTTTTTTTATTGGCTCAGTGGCTGCCCTTTTCCTTGACTTTTTTGGTCTTCCAATCTTCTTGGTAATCTTAGGTGGAGAGAGCTTGGGTCTATCACAAGGGTCCCATGTAACTTTGTCAGGAATTGGCTTGAACATCACTGCATATGTGTTCGAGTACACCTCTTTGTGCCTCCAACAAACCATTTTGCCTATCTGTGCAAAATGTAATCTGGTCTAAGTCATTATCAAAATACGAATGCAGAATTTCTAAAAACCATGACCAGGTTTCAGTATTCTCTATCTCACACTGCTAATGCTAATGAGACCATTCCATTATTAGCATTCATACCAACAACGGCTAATAGAACTCCACCATATTTTGATTTCAAGTGACACCCATCCAACCCGATATATGGCCTACAGCCATTACTAAAGGCATTTTTTTGAGCTAGAAATGCCATAAAGAATCTCTGAAAGAGCACTTTCTCAGGCCTAGTTACAGCATCACAAAAGCACTTTGCAAATTGCACCAGGATCATACTTGGATCGTACTTGTGAATCACTGCAGCATATTGAAACAAATATGTGTATCCCCTCGCATGATCTTCATTAATGTCTTTTCTTGCCCTCTCTCTAGCCCTATATAGTTTTAAATCCCCTATCCGCACACCATAAGTCTCCTACATAAACTTACAAAGAACATAAATCTTCACATGAGGATCTACAACAACTTTGCTCTTAATTTTCTCTGTTATCCATTTACTGTTCACAGCCACTGACTTTCCAGTCTGTCTATATTCATGTTTCTTTTGCAACTCTTTGATTGCAAATCCACTCTTGCCCCTTATTTTACCTCTCATCACATACCATGGACAATTACTAATCTTGCATTTTCAGTAAAATCTTCTAGGCTCATTGTACAAGCCTTTATCCATCATCACTTCACCTAACACATATCTAAAATGTTCAACATCATCAAATACATCTCCTAACCTCAGCCTATGTTTACCATTACGCCCTGGCTTATATGCATGCACTTCAATATAATCCTTTAGCTGAGTGGTACCCAAATCATAATCTGAATCTGATATGTCTGCTAACAGCTCAGGATCTACTTCAGCTATTTCATCATCAGAACAAGAACCCCCGGCATCATCCATAATATCTGCACCATTATCTTCATTTTGGTCATCGTCATCAGCATCATCATCAGTGTCATCTATACGACTCCCATCAGTTGAATATACTACATCATCCACCATCACTCTCATGCCCATCATTCTCATTCAGCTTTGTTGGTGGCCCTTGTTTGCCTCCAGTCTTAGGTGGTGGTTCATTTCCACCATCATTCACCCATGTAATTTGCTCTGCAGATAACTGCACTTCAAAGTTATATAGCAACGCTTGTAACATCCTACAAAGCGGTAAACCAGGACGTAGGGTTGGCAAAACTGTGGCTTCAAACACTGCTACTTCCATTGAATCATATGCAGAAAACTGAGCCTGCAAGACTTCCTTAGAATCTATAATAATCGAAAGCTTGTTCCCTGGGTTGTTAACCAATAACTGCACACTTTCAGGAGTCGTCAACCCATGCTCGCTGGTAATCTTCAATGCTTCATTCTTCATCTGCTACAAGGTATATTCTTCAGGTTCAATCAACCCTATACGATGTCTTTCACCTTTGTACAGTAAATGTAGTTGTAATGGTGACATCATCTATAAGATTAAAAACGAGGAAAAATTATGAATAACCAAAATTACAACATAACTCAAAGCAATTTAATTAGGTAAAAAGTAATAAAAATAACTAAAATTATGGCCAATAACCAAAATTACAGCAAAACGGCAAATGCATGTAAGCTTGATGGTTACAACTAAAAAATTAATTAACAGTAGGCAACTAATAATCCTAATCTATTAAATTCAAGTGCTAATCACAACTCAAAGCAATTTAATTAGGTAAAAAGTAACGAACAATAACCAAAATTATGCCCAATAACCAAAATTACAGCAAAATGACAAATGCATGTAAGCTAGATGATTACAAATAAAATGGCAAAAATTCATTAACAATAACCAAGTAGTAATCCTACTTACAATGGACAGAGTAGAAGACATTAGAGATGAAACAACACTGCTGTGAGAGTGAAAGAGATATGTGTCAGTTACAATGAGCGAGAGAGGGCGGAGATGGAAGAAGAATCGAGAGAGAGGGGGTTGAGGGGGGTTGATTTCGATTTCTAGGGCTCTATGTCCAAATTGCTCGTTTTCTTTACAATTGCAAAACGCAACGTTTTGGCTTCACGTGAGATGTCCAAAATACCCTTATGACGTCAGCATAATTTTTATTCAATTAACGGAATGGTGGAAAAATGCTAACATTTGAAACGTTTGGTGGTAAACTGATGGTTTTACCAAACCGTGATACTGACATGATGTGTCAGAATACCTTTGGTGTGAAAATGATAATATCCATATTCTTAAATATTAGTAGTAAGAGTAAAAGCTGTGGTGCAATCTTGTAGAAAAATTAGACAACCATATTTGCAAACAATCTTAGAAAAAAAAAGCAATAAGAAATCACTGATGGAGGCCCCCACTGTCAGGACGATTCAAAGTGATGTTAATGCTACTGTGAAGGAATGTCAAAACAAATATGGATTAGGAGTGGTGATTAGAAACTCAGAAGGAAAATATGTAGCAACTGCCATGAATCATTAGTCTTCCATGGAAGTGCAACTTTTGCTAAAGCTGAAGCCACAAAACTTGGACTATAAATTGTAGAAATTGTAGAAATTGCAGGCTGTGTACCTTTAATTATTGAAACATGCTCCTAGAAGGTAGTAGCTCTAGTCTCAAGCAAAAAAGGTACATATATTAAGATTTTTTGGGTGGTTGTTGAGATTTAAGCTAGTTTAAAGAGGTTACAACAGATCAAAATTCACTATACCTTAAGAAATTGTAATGAAGTTGCTCGCTCATTAGCAAAAACAACTTAGAGCAAGTTAATTTTGTTTCATCGCAAGATAACATTCCAACTCAATATATGTACTTATTCTTCGAAACTCTATGAATGAAAGCTATAGTTTCATCTCTATAAAAAAAAGAAGAAGCAATAATAGATATAATAGCTATACTTTCATTGATAGAGTTATGAAGTTCTGCACATAGAAAAATAATAAGATTATAGAGTAAAATAAAAGTTTCAAATGCTGATCATCTAGATTTTGCAAATGTTCTTAAAAAATTTATATTAATTTTTCATCTTACTTCTTGACATTGCAAATGCTGATCATTTATGAAAGATTTACATTTAAAAAAAAAATATTTTCAAGTGGAAAATGTTGTTAAATTTTGGATTTCATCTCTATAAACAAAGGTATAACTTCTTTTAATTGATTTTATTTTTTTTTATTTTATAGTTAATAAGAGATGGTTTTATATGATTGAATTGAAATTATTATTACTCATATAAGTTTAAAGATATGGTTAATTATCATCATGCGACACTTATTTTGACATATTTCAAAAAGGTGGCACATGTCATAAAAATACTCGATCATATAGCAACCTGTTAACTTTTACCTTTAACTCTAACGGAAGTAATCAATTAATTATAAAATGATATTTTTACCCCTACTCACTTATTTTTAACTTTTTAATGTGTGTGTGTGTGTGTGTGTGTTTATGCGTGCACACACGCCTATAATTAAATTTAAGTCTAATTAACAAGGATTTTTTTGGGTTAAATCAAATTAACTTTTGTAAAGAAATTTTCTTGTTGAATTAAATTATTGCATTGGCTTCGCAAACTCGCAGCTACTATCGTACTATGGCCATGGAGAAGATAAAGCCTAGAAAAGATAGAAGAAAGAAGGAGAATGCAAAGCAGTTGAATTCAAACACTTGCAGAATGAAACGACAGCGTTTACAGCAGAAGTTATATTCGTTATGAAGTCACGTGGATAAGCTCATAACAGAATTAATTGAGTTGCCCGTGCAAGTCACGTGGTCACTTAAGCTCAATGTGTTCATTTAACAGCCTGGACACGTGGAGCGTAACTGTGCAATCCGGGTTTCGAGTTTGTTATTCTTCTGTGAGTATAAGAGCTGGCTTGGCCAGCGCGTTGAAGGCTCCAGAAAAAAGAGTATTCTAGGGAACTGTTGTATAGAGAGAGGTGTCCCTTGTTCTCTATGGTGCCACAGTTGCACCGTAGCCTGATCCTGTCACATGATTGAATATTTTTTAAAATATGTGTCAATATTTAAAATTTGTCTAAACATGTATAGCCAGGTGTAATTAACCCCAAAAAGTAAATAAACAAATAATTCTATTTGTTCAATTTTACCCTTGGTCCATTAGAATTAATGATAATTGATTGTCACCTGATCAAGTATTTTTAAAACATATATCACCATTTTGAAATTTGTCAAAACATGTGTTACCCATATATGATTAACCCTTAAAGATATTTATGTGGATGTGTATGATATTAATATTATAAGAAGTTCTATAATGGAAGTAGAGGACAAACACCAATTTTGAACAAGATTGGCTAGAAAATGACTAATTGGACTCTCCTAAATGATGAATCATTAATTATGTCTTTCAATGTGTTTAACATTGTTAATTCTATGTTGTTTATAGAAAATGTGGTCGGAGCATCCCTTTGAGGATATCAATAAATTTCTTGTAAATTGGTTATTAATTCTGCTTGGCAGGCTTAGACTGCAATACCCCTAATTGGTTATGCCAAAGTTTTAGATTTTTTTAAGAAAAATTCTATTACATGGACTTTTATGGTGATATAAAATCAATGAACGTTATATCCAAACAAGTTGCTCACTTGTCCTTTACGATGGATTATTTATCTGAATGTTACATAGTAGAATCAGCAGGAGCATTATTGGCAATTGTTCTACAAGATTATGTGATGATCTTAAAGAATATCATATCAAATTTCAAACATTTGAGTTAGATTTTAATAGTGATGATGGTACATGGAGGGGCTTGGGAGGCCAAAAGTTTAGAAAATAGAGCATTGTTTTGGGATGGTATGAGAGATAAAAAATTTTTAGATGATTCATGAAGAAATTCATTAAATTGAAGGGTTCGCCACGCCATGATGGCTTCTTAAGAAGTTCATCAGCAGTCAGTTCTTGACAGTGGGTATAGGAATTTTTAATATTGAAGATGGGAAGCACATTGAGAAACATTTTTTAAGCGATACAGTAGATTGCTTCAAGAAAAAAAAATTAAGTCTATTCTATGTGATTTCATTTAATTGTACTAATTTCATTGTTTGAAAAAAAAATTATTGATATTGAAAGAAGATTAATGTTGCATTTATTATTATTTTTATTTCTTTTTAGAGTAAACAAATAGTTGATGTTTAAAGAGCACTGAATAATTGTGTATAACAGTGCATAAATTAATACAAATAAATTGATAATTTAATAAATTAATAATTCGATAAATAGAAAACTAATGAAACGATAAATTAATAAAGATGCGAGAAAGTTTGTTCCACCCACATAGGCGGATTGATTGATGGGTCATAATACTCGGTCAAAAAACAATATCCTTACAACATTGAGTACAACAGTTAGCACAAAACGGTTTACTGTGGCAAGCACGCACACACACGACTCACACAGTGGCAATCACACACACACGACTCACACAACAAAAGAGCAAGCAAAACCCACACAGTACTCACACCAAAACGCAGTCGTTTCTCACGCATCCTCACTCTGCTCTATGCTCTCCCCATTAACTTTCTTCCCCTCTCTCGCCATGGGTGTCTCCACATTTGGCTGTTGGCTCTCTCCCTCTGTCTCTAACCCGTCGATTGCATCCATCACGGTGCCACATTCTCTCGTTTTATGCTAGAAATTTTACTTGCAGCTGCAGTTTCGCTCGCTTGGCTTCACTCGTGGTTGGATGCCATAATCGATTCGCGAAGGTAATTTGCTTCATTAATGCCAAATTGTGATTGTGCTGATAACGAATTTGTGAAGATGCAACTACCATTGTTAAATTGTGTTGACAGTATCTGTTACGAAAATTGTAGAATTCTAATTTGTTGTATAATATTTGCTACACATTTTATTTATGTACACACACACTACACGAATTGCTGATTTTGGGATGATTATAGAAGAAATAAGTTAAGTTAGTTTTATGAGTTAGTTTAGTTTTGTGTTAAGAGTATTTGTCAAAATTAAGCTAGCATTGTGTTAATTTCTATTGAGAGTACTGGATAAGTGAGGTTGTGCTTATTTATCCATGGAAGCTTAAGCAAGCGAACCGTGTATATGATATGAATTAATTTTATAAGGTTGTACTGTTTTTGGTAATTTTATTAATATGAATTATTTTGTTTTTAAATTAATTTTTAATATGAATTATTTTAATTTTGTTGTTTCCATTTTGTTAATATGAGTTATTTTCATTTTGTAGAAATAAAGAAAATGGAAAAGGTCACTGAAGTTGAAGAGCTAGATGAAATTAAGGAGGATGATGAGCCAATTATTGGGATATCATTTGATAGAGATACTAAAATGTTTATTTACTACAAAGAGTACGGTAAAAAAAAAGTTTCTGGTTTTGCAGAGAAGTAGTAGAAAAGACAGTGATGGGATACTCAGAAATGTGACTTTTGCTTGTGCGTGAAACGGTGAAACAAGAAGTAAATCTGCTAATATTTTAAGGTCGCAATCTAATGCAAAAACAAGTTGCAACGCTAGATTGGGAGCTAGTTTAGGGGAAGATGGAAAGTGGAGGATACGAAGCTTAAATCTTGAACACAACCATACATTGTTGACTCCAACTAAATCTAGATTTTTCTGATGCAATCGTAGCATCAATACATATGAAAAAAAAAATTGATATAAATGATCGAGCGGGAATCAAATTGTCAAAAAATTATCAGTTACTTGTTATTGAGGCTGGTGGCCATGAAAACGTGTCATTCATATAAAGAGATTGCAGAAATCAGATTCAGAAAGAAAGAAGATTACAGATTGGAGATGGGGATGCTGCTGCTCTTCAAAACTATTTTATGAAAGTGCAGGTTGAGGATAATAGGTTTTTCTTTAGTATGCAAGTGGATGGTGAGGAACGACTGAAAAATATTTTTTGAGCCGAACCAAGGAATAAGGAAGCCTATAAAGAGTTTAGGGACGTTGTTACATTTGACACCACCTATCTAAAAAATAAGTATGATATGTCATTCACTCCATTTGTCGAAGTGAATCATCATGGTCATTCTATTTTGTGTGGGTGTGGATTGATTTCACACGAAGACATTGAGACATTCACGTGGTTATTTCGAACGTGGCTATCCTGCGTGTCTAATTCTACTATGATTGGAACTATTACAAACTAAGACAAAGCAGTGAAAGATGCATATGAGAATGTTTTCCTCAATACTGGACATCGGTGGTGTTTATGACATATTCTGAAGAAAATTTCAGAGAAGCTGGGGGGTTACAAAGAATATCGTGATATTAGCAATTTGTTGTATTGTGTTATTTATAACTCACAGAGCCCTGCGAAATTTGAGGAAATATGGCACCACATGATTGTAGAATATGATTTAGGGGGAAATGAATGGTTGCATCGTTTATACAATGAAAGACATCGTTGGGTACCTTGTTATCTAACGAACAATTTTTGGGCAGGAATGTCAACCACTTAGCATAGTGAGAGTATGAATGTGTTTTGTTATGGTTATGTTAACCAAAAAACTACTTTGAAGCAGTTTGTGGAGCAATACAATAATGCATTAAATAATAAAGTTCAGAAAGAAGTGGAAGAAGATGCCCGATGTCTTTCCCAGCAATTGCCCTGTGTAACATCTTATGCGATGGAGAAGCATATCCAAGATGTGTACACCATTTTAAAATTTCAAGAATTGCAACAATAGTCGGTTGGTAGGCAAGATGTATTGTGAATTTGTCAATTCCATGAGTTGTGAATATATAGTTAGAGAGGATGTCAATGTTGGAGAGGGCAAAAAAGAACAACTTTTTTTTAAACTATATTTTGATAAGGAAAATGGTGAAATCCGTTGTAGTTGTTCAAGGTTTCAGTTTAGAGGAATTCTTTGCTAGCATGCCATTACTATTATGATACACAATGACATGAAAGTGCTCCTAGAAAAGTAAATTATACGAAGATTGAGAAACGATGTGTGGAGATGCCATAGTAGGGTGAAAATGAGTCATGAGCTGCATAGTTGCACAGATGAGCAAAAGCAATATGAGAAAATGTGTGTTAGTTTTGCTGAGGTTGCAAACATGGCTGCAACAAATGTTGAAAGTTATAATTTTGTTTTCAATTGAATTGATAAAGTACGGAAAGATGTACCGAAGGCAATTCAATGCGGAGGCAACGAACCAACTGTTGTTACAGGCTAAGGAAGCTATAGTCATAGTGGGGGAATTTCAATGAATGATATTGAAACAGTATGTGATCCAGTAGCTATGCGCCATAAAGGTTGTCTGACTTGTCAAAGAAAAAAATCCAACAAATTTTCAAAATCTAAAAAGAAATCAGCACATTCGGATGCAAATGTTAGTTTTAAACTTAATTAAAGTAAAATAATCTATCACAAAAATGATGCAAAAATCATATTGGTTTAATTGACTTTGCAGGATGGACAGGTAAACGATCAAATAGCAATTGTGATCCAACACCTCAAAATCTTGATAGTAATATGTACCCACATAGGATTATGAATTATTGTAATGTAAGTTATTCACACTTTATGTATATGATTTTTTTTATTATCATTTCGTTAGAGTTCCATTAACATATGTTTGTTTTAGGATCTTATGAACTTGCATTATATAATTAGGCTAATGTTAATCCAACATCTACACAAAATTCTTGCACGGTAAGTGGTGATAAATTTTGTATTCGCTCATCTTATCTACTTTATTTTCTTTTATTCTAACAATATGTTTAATTTTTTTATAATAACAACCACAACTCCAACCGTATGGACATTTTCAGCAGCCACAACTTTAGCCGCATGGATATTTTCAGCAGCTACTCTTTCAGCAAGATAATGAATATAAAGTTAATAGGGAGTTCGAAGTGATTTCGTAGAATAGCATTGTATCTGTATTATTATTTGGTTTGGATTGAATGTGAATGAATGTATTTGAGTCTATCATACTTGAATTCTAATGTTGGTTTTATGAATTAATTGTCTCCTAAGTGAATGCTTGTGGTACATGTGTTAATCTTAATTACAATGCATTGCATTGCTCTCAAACTTGTTCACATGGCGGGTTCTAAAAACATGGAGCAAGCTTAAGTGTTACTCAATATGCACCAATTACAATGATTTCAAATAAAGCGATAAAAGCTAGATAATAAAACAAGAGAAGCTAATATATTAATAAAAGAAGTTGTTATGTTAACGTTACTGTCATGATACGTTTCACAACAAAAAGAAGGATAACGATACACCAGTTAAGTGTACAATTTAAATATAATACATATTAAAATAGTTATAATTATTTGAGGGACATATTTTACAATAAGACTTGGTTCGTCCTCCATCAATTGCCTTTGATCTTCACGTTCTTGTCTTTGTTGAAGTTCTTTCTCAAATAATTGGAATTTAAGAGACAAACATGCCATCTGATGCCCCAACTTGCAAACTTCTCCTAATAAGATGTCAATTTTATTCCCATTCATGTTCCAGTCTTTCATCCCTCGAAAGTCATTAGATTCACTACTCTTCTAATCATCATCACATTCAAAAGCCCAACATCCTTTGCACTTCCAAAACTTACGATTTGAATTTTCTCTTATATGTGAAGTTTGTAAGACCTTACTACTGTTGAAACATTTTTCACAAGCTTTCAGCTGTGTTCGATTTTCACTTGTGCTATAAGACATAATGATTGAACAAATTCTGTACAAATATAAATAAAAGAACTGTTGTGATTGTCAAGGTAAGTCATTACAGTACATAATGATGATTCTCAAATGCCAATCCAAATCAAATGATTTCTCTGTCCATGACCAGCTTAATAGGCTTATCAATAACTTAGATATACAACTTATAGTGAGTCAAATAGAATGGTGCATTCTTAATATTTGAAACAATCAAACATTTGGACTAATTCATATATACATATATAACAGACTTCAGGAAATTAAATATCATTGTTCCAATCCAACTGTAAAACTCTTAAATTAAAAGCTTATATATATATATATATATAGGAAGAAGTTCGCACATGATACAAAGGTTGGTAGTTCAAGATGACTATCTAGCTAGACTGATTATAAGTTAGGGATGACAGACAGATGCATGCATATGCTCTGTATACAAGAAGAGAGTTCTCAGAAAGAAAAATCGCAAGCAACTCCAACTTCCCCTATTTACATTATTTACCCTTAATTGGCACCAAAACTTATGTTTAATTTCTTTCAATCAGCCTCATTACATTAATTCAGCATTGTTTTTTTTTTATCTTGATAATCATTTTCTAGGTAATACTTAAACAAACTATTAAACTAACTTTAGGTGGATAAGAGTAATATTTCGAAAAACTATTTTCTCTTGACCTTTCATGGCTAAGCGAATACCATTTTGCCATGTTCATGGTGAAAGCAAACAGATGCAAATTAAAAATATGATAATAGTTTATATATTTATGTGAATGTATTATTGAAATAATTTCATGTGAAAATATGTGACTTATGAAATATGTTGCGTTTCTTCCAGTTGGCTTGCTAAGAAACTAAACATAACGATGGCTTACTTTAAGCTACACTTTCTTGTGCCATTTCGAGCATAAAGCCATCTCAATCAGCTCATTTTCCCTCAAAAAATGTTTACCAATGTTTCCATCTTTGAGATTATAAATTTCCATGCATTTTCCTCCTTTTTTTATCATTAACAAAATCTAAAAAAGATTCATCACATATTCACATTCATCAATAAAATAAATACAAAATTTGAACGTCACCCATACATTTTCCTCTTTTTTTTGTCATTAACAAAATCTGAAAAAGATTCATCACATATTCACATTCATCAATAAAATAAATACAAAATTTGAACGTCACCCATACATTTTCCTCCTTTTTGTTTGTCATTAACAAAATCTGAAAAAGATGCATCACATATTCACATTCATCAATAAAATAAATACAATTAGCCCGACGTCCAAATGCTTCAATAGTTAGAGAAGAATTTTGACCTGAAACAAGTGCTCTACTCCGTAGAATTTTGGCATGCCTCCATTGATTTAGGAATTGTGTTATTTCTGAAAATATGTCAGAAAATACTTCCTCCAAAACCGTAAACCCTTGATCAGATCATTCATGCTTTTCTTTCATATTATATAATTCTATTAACACCAACAATTTAGATGGCTTCGAATTTGGGTATGAGGACTTTGTAGCATCTTCTCGTATATCCCTTAAATTCCTAGGATTCTTGTCACATTGTTCGTAAGCCTCATGGACCATGTCCATAACTTGATGACTTTGAGAATGATTTGGGCAACTGCTAGAGGTTGCATTTAGGTCAATCTCTCCCCATGCCTAGTCCAACTTGATAAGTTGGCAGAAACCAGCTGAATTTAAGCAAATGAAACTTTATTTCCTCAGTTTTGTAAATCTTCATGTTGCAACATTTATTACAAGGACATCTAATTGACCGACGATTGTCAGAATGAAGCACAGCAAGTCACAAGAATTCTTTAACTCCGTTTTCATATTCAGTGGACAATCCATCACGTGATAGTAATTAAGGATTTATCTATATATCTCAAGAATAATACTTGTTAATATATATAAAAGAGTCGGCGCATGTTTACTTTAATTGCAACCGTAATAAAGAATCAAAACTGCCCGCGACAACCCTTAATAAATTAACCTAGACACGTCAAATGCAGCGACTTTTATGTAAACTTTAATACATTCAATAGCAAGCTTATACAAACTTAATGGCATACAAATTAGAACATGGTGGATCGGTGGTTGCTAATGAGATTTTATGCATATGTTGATAAACAGTGAGTGCAACGATTCAAAGCGAATCAAAAAAAAAAAAATTTTCCCAAGTTAACACAAATGTTACCTTTAATTGCTCTGCAAATATTGCGTGCAAATCCTACGAATGTGTCCAATGAAGCAATGACGAAAGCCAAAAGTTAAAAGCAAGTGCTGCGCAAGTGTAGACGTATATTAGTTCCTTTAAATGTGAAGGAAATTAAACCATGCATCCAGTAATACTGGGGCAGTCAGTTGGCCATGAACCGCCCCACTGCTGTTGACAGTTAATCAAAGCAAAAACTCTAGCACAGAAAAATATTCAGCAGCAAATGACCATTATATTACTGAACATGTAGGAAGAAAAAAAAAAAAAAAATACATGTGTGAGAAAAGAATTCAGGTTACCAAAAAGCACCAGGCTTAGCATTGGCCATATATTTCATGGTCAGTAAAGCGTGTGTGTAACACTAATTGATGATATAGAGATCCAATAAATATTTCCACCCGCCTGTAATTGATGATATAGAGCTTTAGAAGAGATACCAGCAATAATCGATATGTACACTGACTCAATGCATAATATGTATGAGAGAGATCCCATCAATAAGTTAAGCCATTTGGCAAAAGGCTTTGTCGATGACATAATTCAAGCACTTGTGTTATTAGATATTTATACTTTTTGCCGTAGTGTAAGTTATGTCTGTTGATTTTCTGAAATCACATAAGTTGCACTCTAGAAACTTTGTTCCACCCACCTTGGCCGGTTGGTGCCGCCATGGTAGTCATCGCTCACAAAAAAATGCTTCTCAATGCTTCCATGTTTAAGGTTATAAATTCCCATACCTTTTCTCTCCTCCTATTTTCTTTTCATTAATAAAATCCCAACCAGATTCATCACCTTGGTTGGTAAAATAAATGCTGTAGGGCCTGTATCCAAATGCTTCAATTGACAGAGAAGAATTACGGCCGCCGCCTGAAAAAAGTGCTCTATTTCCTGAACCTTTTTGACTTCCCTCCTTGCTGCATCATCATCATCACTAAATTTGATACCATAATCTTTTAGTTCTCGCTGAACAGTCACCAACAATAATGCTCCTGCAGATTCTACCATGTACCCGAGCTGTAGTCGATCTGTAAATTGACAAAGTGAGCTACTAGTTCTACAATGCGGGTATTGTCACTTGTAATATATATGGACTTTAATATCGGCATGAGTATCTATGTACGGAATAAAAGTTTCCTTGATAATAAGCAACATCTAAAATTCTCTCATGACTCATCTGGGATACTTCAAGAGTCCAAGCTCGTTGAGTTCACTAAGGGGAATTTATCAAGATTATTAAGTTACATTTGCCACGTAAAATTGAATTGAATTCATTATTAGGATTAGACTGTATTAAGTTGGATTATATTTTATAATCTTATGTTTGATAAAATTGAATTATATTTAGATAAGATTAAATAACATTTAAGTTGATATTTAAATAATATTTAATTATTCATGAAATTTTATAATCATAATGAAAATAAATTTAAAAAGTAATTAATAAGAAAATTAAATATATTGTAAATAAGTTATTGGGTAGTCATAATATAATAATCAAATAAAAGTACATAAAACAATCTAAATATTTAATTAATTTTTATCAAATATTTAAAAATATTATATAGAATCAATTAATTAATGGTACTAATAATTTTCATGATTTTTTTATTATATTATATTAGTGATTATTAAATTTAGTAAAATCAAATAATGCAATAAATTATTAAATGTTAATTTTATTGATAAATTATTAAATATACAAGTAATGAAAATTTAATCTCAAGAGTTAAAGTAAAAGTACTAATTTAATTAAATCACAGATAATAAATAAAAAATAAATTTAAGTAAATCATAAATAAAACATTAATTAACTAATTAATATTATGTGTAAATAAAAAAATAATATAAATAAAAGTCTCATGAATGGACATTTTTTTCTTTAAATCTTATCCCATTTAAATTCATGTATAAATTAATATTATTAATCCTATAATTTTAAAATTAAATTCAAATTTATTCCTCCTTAATCCAATCCAACTAAACTTACTAAATATAAAATAAATTTTTAATTTCATAATTATTCCAATCCTATACTTAATTCTATCGTCCAATCTTAGCCATATGGGGTGGCATGAGCACTACGCTTAGACATATCATGGGCCTACTCAACTCTCACGTGTGCTTTATGTTCAAGCCCAGACCGGTCTAAAAAATTTTAAGGAAAAGACCAAAAAGTTTCGAAAATTTTGAAACTTTCCCACGTTCCCTCCAGGACGTGACACGTGTCAGTCACCCGCTTGTAATCCAATCAAAATCACCACCACCACCAACTTGCTATTAAATAGCACATGTTTTATCCACACGATACAAACCGCATCGGTCATTTCATATTTCCATAATAGGAGGGGCATTCTCTGTAATTACTCGCAAACACGCGCCCTTTTAGTTATTTTCATTTATAAGCTTATTTCAGTTACCAAAAATAAAAATATATATATAAAATAATTTTGTTTATGCCCTTTTTTGTCAATATCCAAAAAAAAATTCGATCTTGGATCTCTTCTCGTTTGATTTGATCTGATTTTCTAGTTCGGAATTTCGAATTGGTCTCTAATTCGAAATATACTCTCTTCGATCTATCGTTCGATCCTAGCATCTGCCTTAGCCGTGATTGGATTTGTAAATAGGGTTAGGGTTTGGTCAACTTTTTCAATCTGTGATTTGTATCTCAGATCTACGAAACCCTTTGTAGATTGAGCGATTCCGTTTATGGGTTCTGATTTTCTCGTTTAATTGGTTATTATTTTGTAAATAATTTTGATTTTTGTTTTCTGGGTTTTATCTGTTTCTAGGGATTTTTAGATCTTCAGATCTGTTAAGTTTGCAATAAATTTGTAATAATTTGGTGTACTTTGTTCACGGGTTCGGATCTGATTTTGTTAATTTCTTCCTAATTTGAAGATCTAGGGCTAGGGTTTCTTAATTGGGGCTTTTTCGTTACTTAATTGAGTTGTCGAAAGTCAAATTCATCGAATAATTCACGCATTCAATCCTCGATTGCTTGCCAATCTGAGCTGCAAGTAATCTGACCGATCTCTTGTTATATTTGAAGTCCTTTATTTAAGGTAAAAATCAGTTCTTGTACCCTTTATCCCTTGTTTTTTTGGATACTATATCATGGTATGTTATATTTGCCATTAAGTCATAAGAATAAAATTCGGTTAGGCATTTTACCAAATTGCCCCTGATTGTAAGGGGCCTGCAATAAGTCAGTCCTGCCCATCTTTAGTTACCAATAATAATACCAAGAGCAATGACGGCTTTGAACTTACGGTGAAAATTGTTTAATAATGCAAACGGTTGCAAAACACATAACTTTTATGGTTGCTTCATCATCCATACATATGCATCTTACAAAAGTAGTATTTTTCTTTTTCTTTTACCTTTTTTCATGAGAGCTGAGTTGGGAAGTTGATAAAAGAGCTACTTGTTAATTGTTATGGCATGTGATATATGTATTCTTCTAGCAATGTAAAATAAATCTTATTGGACCTGAATAATTATGACATGGAGTGAACTTATTCAAATAAAAGATTTGGAATATGCGGACAAGTGAATTGTCTTGTCAACAAGATTTCAGGTGGAACTGCAGTCTTGTTTTGTAATCATATTTCTGGCAGTGGGTAATGCATAGGGTTGGTTGTTTATTTTGTTGGTGAATAGCTGGGGTTGAATTTAATTCATACCTGTTCTTGTGCTTTAGAGCTTTTTAAGTAATGTCAACTTTACAGCTGTCAAACATGGTGAAGAAAAGGCCTTTGGATGATAAGGAAACATTTGAGGTTTCCTCCAAACACTCAAGACTAATAGAAGAACATGGTAACCAGCTATTTTCATCCCTTGAGTCTGGACTTTCTGAAGATGCTTCCCTGGTGCCACATATTTCAGGTGAGAGAGATTATTAGACTTTACTCTTTAATTAGTCTTAAGTATCAACTCTTCCATCTTGTGGAATTCTCTAAATTGCTGGACAAGTAGTTGAAGCCACTGTTAGATGTTGTTGTGTTTGTGTGTTTTATTTTCTAATCTTTCTAATTGTATGTCGGTAAAGTATCCAAATTGGTGGGAAATTGCTATGTATACTCTGAATGCCTAAAAAGCTCAACATTTGCAATCTGAAAGAGTACTTTGTTTGTATTAATTTAGTTTCCTTTTAAAAGCATTTTCTCTTTGTTTATGGAAAATGTGAAGTCTCATGATGAATAACCACTCCACAAGTAGATGTAACTTTAATGAAATCTAATGTGTAATTCAAAAGGTGGAACTGAAGTCACTCGAAGTGTTGCTGAGGGTGATGAAAAGCTAGTCAGTGGTATCCTTGCTGAACATAAAGGGAATGCTGAGGATGTTCAAAGCAGTGGTCCGGGCTGTGTTTCCACCTCATCCTTGCCCACCAGCAGCACCAGTGAAGAAGATTCCCGGCCAGGGACACCGTTTCATGAACCACTATACTGGGAATATCTTTTCCCCGATCGTCGAACTAGGCAACTCTATACTTTGCTAATGAGTTACCCTCCACAGAAACCTGTTCCCGTCGGGGAGGATCATCAAGTTGATATTCCAGCATGGGACCCTCAGTGTGCCAAGGAAACTTCAAATCATACATGTAGATGTGAAGTAGCGGTTGGCTTTGAACACATTAATAGGAATGAATGTGAAAAATTTTTAATGGGAACTTGTGTGATTCCAATGCCTGATTTGGGAACACCTGATAGCGATGGCAAAGTTGGGAATGGTAGAGCTGACTGTCTTTGTGAGGACAGGGGTTCTGTTAGATGTGTCAGCCAGCATATCACCGAAGCAAGAGAGGAGCTTAGAGATCACCTTGGGCAGGAAAGATATGCAGATCTTGGGTTCCTTAACATGGGTGAGTTAGTTGCAGATAAATGGAGTGATGAGGAGCAAAAATTATTTCACAAGATTGTGTACTCTAATCCAGTTTCGTTGGGTAGGAAATTCTGGGACATTCTCTATGCTGCCTTCCCTTCAAGAACCAAAAAAGACATAGTTAGTTATTACTTTAATGTCTTCATGCTTCGAAAGCGGGCAGTGCAGAACAGATGTCCTGCAATGAACATTGATAGTGATAATGATGAGTGGCAGGGAAATGATGATTCTGGTGACAATGAAATTGGAACATCCGATGAAGATGAGGATTCTGTTATTGAAACACCTGCATATAATGAGGGTGTTTGTTATAATTGGTTTCAAGAATCTGGTTTACATGTTTATGAAGAGGACACTGTGGATGGAACTGACAATCATAAGCTGCATAACAGTTCCAGTCCCGTTCCTTCATTTCAGCCCCAAGATGAAAAAGGAGACCGAGCAGTCCAAGATGACTCGTGCACGTCTTCAGACACAGGGCCAGCTTCCCTGGTGAGGGCTGAAAATGAGGATCAATGGCATGGTAGCTTTAGTACTAGGAATACCAGTGTCCATGAATACTCGTGGGAACAGTCTAGCGCGAAAGTTTGGGATGCTGGCTATCCAAGTTACCGAAATAAAGTTGATTTATTACCAACTTGTAGCATGATTAAGGAGGTTTTTGGGGATGGGAAAGCTCAGTAGCTCCTTAGGAGGTAGTGATTTATATTTTATACTGGGAGAGACCACTTTTTCCCGCTGTACAGTATGTGTAGGCCTTTGTAGTATGTTGAAAAGTCATAAAATCTCCGTTAAGTTTTGCCACTTACATAAAATTGGTCCCTGCCGCACCCCCTTAAAAAATTCTCGCCAGCTACATGAGCATTGACCGCTAAGTATGAATTGGATCGAAACCCTGATAATATCCGTTAATTTTAACGAAAGTATTTACTAGATCAACATTGTTAATCAACTATCGGACCATGGTAATAGGTATTATTTTTTCTATTTAATTTCTCTTTTGGCAGGGGAAATTTACAAAAATAGCCAAAAAAAATTAAGCGTTTTTCAACTTTAACCTCCCTAAATTTTTTCTATCAACATTAGTTAAATCACTAAATTGTGGACGAAATTACCCTCCTCATTCTCATGTTTCTCTTGAGCAAATTCCTCCCCCTCTCACCCAAAATTTCATCACCGGAATCTCGTATACATCGTCGGCAGCATAGATCGGCAGCGGAGGAAGTTGTCGACGGCTGAAACAAGCTAAATCACGTTGAAATTGGAAACCCTAGGTGAGTTGTTTTTGTCGTTGTTGTTGTTGTTGTTGTTGTTGTTGTTTGGGTTGTTGTTGTTGTTGTTTGGGTTGTTGTTGTTGTTGTTGTTGTTGTTTGGGTTGTTGTTGTTGTTATTGTTGTTTGGGCTGTTGTTGTTGTTGGTGGTGTTTAATGGCGGTGGTGGGTGAGATGCATGTGGGAAAAGGAATGGAAAAGAAACGGAAAAGAAAGGGGAGGGAAAGGGAAGTGAAGGGGAGCATCCCGCGCGCAAGGTCGCGGCTGTCGCACGCGAGATGCGCGAGGCCGCCTGTCGCACGCGAGATGCGCGCGAGGCTGCGCCTGTCAAAAATGTCTTCCTGACAAAGCATAAAACAAGTCATCGGTTACTTAAAAAGTACTTTTGAGGCAGGAGTCGCGATATAAATCTTGGCTAGTTCGAGGAAAAATTGATGAACTTAGACTTCAAGACTATGGATGACACCAATGCGATAAAAATCGTCATGTTTTACTTTGCTGATAGAGTGCTAAACGAAAGAAAAGATCATTGTCAAATAAATTTCAAGTTGCTTAATGAGGTAGATGACATAAATCACTTTCGAAGTTGTCCGCGGGGTCGTTTGTCATGGGAAACAATATATAAAAGCGTTGATAATGCATTGAACGGCAAAGCCAATAAATTTAAGAGGGCAAGCACAGAAAATCCTTTGCATAGAATTGAGAAATACAATTTTTACGGCTTTACGTCTGTAGTGCATGTGAGTGACAAATTTTTTTTTAACTTAGTTTTGTTATTCAAATCAATTTAAATGACACATTTTTTTACTTCGCATCTTTCCTTGTTGAAGGCATGGATTTTTGAAGCGATTGGAGGACTACCATCATAGTAGGTGGTGAAAATTAGGAGGAAGGGTCCTCGGATCGTGCGATGGAAGCCCGTGGCTTCTTCAAATATAAACTTCGGCAAAGTCTATTCATACCTTAATGAGCGTCTTGTAAGTCATTTATATGTATGTCTGTATATAGCTGTTAAATAATAGATGGTTCTACTAATTGAAAATCTGGTATTCTTTACAAAATGATGGCACTATTTTCCAAACCCTCTAAGCGGATGCAAAGGAGAGAGTCACAAATTATTGGAAGCATGTCGAGGATTACGTGCCATATTTGCCAAGTTGGGTCTGTAATGTGGGTATCCTTTACAGTATCATTGAAAACCAAATGCAAAGTCGTTTATATGTTTGTTTTTTTTTGTATTTACTGTTTTCTATTTTACTTGGTGCAGCACCAGCCTTCAATCAACGCGCCATCCATTACAGGGCCAAACGAGGCGGATCATGCACCACGAGCGAAATAGGACTATAGTAGAGTCCTGCTGAGGACAACTATAATTTCGATGTTTTAAATATCTCAAAATGTTATTAATTTTCTACTTATCGTGTAATAGGTGTTCCTAAAGCAGTTATGGAACAATGGTAGTTGTGATGTCCATTCATTACAATATGGCAGCAACTTCAACAGCTATATGAATGGGCGGGAAGATATCATGTCCAAACCGTTTACGGACGTCGATATGGTAAATTCAATTGTCACTCAATCTTATGGTAATTGTGTATAAAATATATTAATTTAGCATTTTATTTATGTAGATATTCATCCATGTGAATTTGGACAACGATCATTGGGTACTAGCTCGAGCGGACCTTTGCGCGAAGAGGGTGCGGATTTACGACTTGTTGGTTACCTTCTGCGATGACAAAACAGATTTGCATAAATTCAAACATCTTCATGGCGTCTTCCCTCAATGGCTTCAGGATGTTGGATTCTACAACATCCGACCTGAGCTGCAGAGTGTCAACCCTTGGAAAGTAAGAATAGTTAAGGATGTGCCCCAACAAGAACTTGGAAGTGGTGATTGCAGCGTATTTATGTTGATGTTTACAATGTATTTGATGTTCGACCTAAAACTTGATTTTGATAGTAGCCACGGGCATTACTTCAGGAAGAAAATTATTGTAGATATATTCACGGGCGATATTGCCTTGTAAGTCATTGTATTGTGTTCAGACTTGATGTATGGATGTAGATTATTTTTTTAATAGATATAAACTTTTGATATATTCATATATTTAGCTATAAGTAATTGTTGATATACTTTAGTACTCATTATGCAAATGAACATAAAATAATATACATTTTGTCGTCTTAATTGTAAAATAAATTATAATAAGAGTTCAGAATCCATAATTAGTTACAATGATACAGTCAGTTTGGATTTGACACAATGTGATTTTTACATCTCTTGCAATTATGACTTGGTTGGTTGCATCGACTGCATCTCACAGTTCTTCGGTTAACATCCTCACTGAGAGAAGGAATTCTTAACTTTGGACGACGACCAGGTGGTGGTGCTTCGATCGGTGGGTTAACTCTGATTTCTTGGATTTCTTCTGGAATGTCTCAATCTGTCATGTCACCAACCGGCTCCATTGGTTCTGCATATGTCATGACCAATGAATCTTTAGAGTAATAATCAGAGCAAAGACTTATGTAATCCACACGGACGGTCAGACAAGCAGCAATTGCATGCACACAAACAAGCTGATCGAGTTGGAAGACTCTATAGGAGCAAGTTCTTTCATGAATGTCAATTATCCATTCCTTCATACCTCCACCCAAAACATGAAATCGATGCTGAGACAAAGGCCGAACGGTCATTCTTTCGGCCAAAATTCTCCTTTCACCGACTATCTCATCTGCCCACGTTGTTAGACGAGTGCTCATCGATTCAGCCACAATTTTCCTATCATAAAACAATTGCTGTAATATTTTTTTAAAGTGATCAACAAGATGAGTTACAGGAAATTTCTGCAGTTCCCGCATTAAAAAATTCACGCTTTCCGCAATGTTGGTGGTAAGTATATTGTATTTCCTACCTTCAAATTCAGACCTTGCCCAATTACACGTACCCACATTATTCTCTAAGTAATCAACCGCGCCCGAGTGGAGCATCCACAACCCTTCAAGTTGTCTTTTAAATTCTTTGTGTCCATATGCCTTTGATGCATAAATAAAGGCTGGCTCGAATTGATTCCAAATAGCTTTGGACATCCTGAATTTAGACTTAATATTGCCTTTGACATGGTAAAAACAAACTCCATGAGCAGTAGTGTGAAATGCTTTTAAAACGGCTCTCTTGATAGCAGTGCATCGATCAGAGATAAATACTAACTCTGGCATATCGTCAATCACTCCGTGTAACTTCATCATAAATCATTCCCAAGCATCATTGTTTTCTGAATCCCTGACCCCAATAGCTAATGGATACAGTTGATTATTACCATCCAGACATGTTGCTACAAACATGCTTCCACGATATAGCCCCTTTAAATGAGTGTCATCTCAGCGATCACATGCCTAATGTACTGCGTGAAGCCCTTGATGGAAGATCCAAGCGCAACAAAGTAGTATAAGAAATTATCATCTCCATCCCGCTGGAGGTGTGTCACTGTGCCCTCATTCGCTTTGGTCAAAACGTGAGAGTATTTGGAAAGTAAGTTGTATGACTCAGCAAGGTTCCCTCGTACTATTTCAAGACCGACTTCTTTAGCCCGATATGCTTGCTGATATATTAACTAGACCCCGCATTCTTGCTGCATGTTTTTTTATTTCAAGACCGACTTCTTTAGCCCGATATGCTTGCTGATATATTAACTGGACCCCGCATTCTTGCTGCATGTTTTTTCTAATGTCATTTGGCGTGTATATCCGTTTATCCTGAATAAATTTATCCGCGATAAGATGACCAACAACTCGACTCCTAACTTGACGGAGGCCACTAGGCAAAACTACATTAGAGCACGTATGAACATTGTCAATTCTTTTCACTACCCAAGGAACATTCTGCTCATCCGAACCTCTCGTTGCGCGAAGACGCCAATTACATGATTCTGAAGAACAGTGAGCCTCAAAGCGTGTCGTTGTGGACCATGCAATCTTGAAATCAAACTTTTCCCGCAAGGCCACTTTGCGCAATTCCAATATTAACTCATTCTTCTCAGCGAACAATTTTCCCACACCAATGTCAGCAGAATTACAGCTTCTAACTAAGTCTGGAGCAACCAAGTTTGAAGGCAAAATTGGAGCAAGACTCACCAGGGGATTAACTGTTGTCCTCCTCCTCAAATTGGCCATCGGAGGAATAGGTCGGTTGTCTCTATTGTTAATAGGAATATCATACTGATGTTCATCCTCATCATTGATAGGAATATCAGAATTACCAATGCCCCTATCATCAACTTCAGTATTGGAGTTTATGCCTTGCACACTATTGAACGGTTCCAAACAATCATTATCAGCTTCTGTGTTGTTGGTGTCATAACCAGGATCATCATAATTGCGGAACTCATTATTGTGAAATGGAGAGTAATGTTGCTCTAACGATATCCCTAATGGTAACACATTTTCTTCAACATCCGCTAACGTAATACCATTATCATCAATAGTGTCATTGTTTTTGTTGACTAGTGATTAACGTTGCTGGAACGACATTTGTTGTGGTAACACCTCTTCTTCAATATCGGGGACAGACTCGTTTGCTCTAAACGAAGTTTCACTTTCCACAAGTGGCTCAGGATTTTCGGCCGAAACTCGAGGATATGTAGTGACAAATGTAGGGAGGCATCCGTAATTTACTACATTAGAGGCCATGTGCAGCACAACATTAACCATTTCATCATTAAATATGTCCATAGGTAGTGAACATGCACAATACATTGTGTTACTAGACCTCAAAGTTGTCTTCATCGTCAAACTATATTCATTAGGATTTATCTGTAAAACTTCATACACGCTTGCCAGAAATTGCTCAAACGTACAATCTTTCCGAACTAAAAATGTCGTATTCTTCGCATTCACGTACTCCGTACGGCCATCTGCTAACGTCTCCCACCAACCGTCGTAACATAATTAAAATACAACGGAATCCATTAAACCTAAAACTTATTAAAAAAAAAGAGATAAGATTTCACGCTACAAAACCTAGTAAAGTGAATATGCAGTACATTTATGTGGATGAAATGAAGTATACAATTTTGGATTTGCTTCGTCTCATCGTAAGTTTCGAAACGATATATTATACACCTAAAACGGACACATGTAGTCCAATTTATTACTTTTGGAAAATAGCTCAAATTTAGTGAGACAAACAGTGGGATAAGCACCTGTCTCACATAAAACTAGTGGGAACAAGTGAGACATGCGTCTGTCCCACTTGCTTGTCTCACAAAAAACCAGTGGTAACAAGTGAGACAGGCGCATGTCTCACATAAAACCAGTGGGTTTATATGTGCGAAAGGCGTCTGTCCCACTTGCCTGTTGCACATATTTTGGTGAGATAGGCAAGTGGGACAAGTGCCTGTCTCACATAAATCTGCTGGTTTTANCTACAAAACCTAGTAAAGTGAATATGCAGTACATTTATGTGGATGAAATGAAGTATACAATTTTGGATTTGCTTCGTCTCATCGTAAGCTTCGAAACGATATATTATACACCTAAAACGGACACATGCAGTCCAATTTATTACTTTTGGAAAATAGCTCAAATTTAGTGAGACAAACAGTGGGATAAGCACCTGTCTCACATAAAACTAGTGGGAACAAGTGAGACATGCGTCTGTCCCACTTGCTTGTCTCACAAAAAACCAGTGGTAACAAGTGAGACAGGCGCATGTCTCACATAAAACCAGTGGGTTTATATGTGCGAAAGGCGTCTGTCCCACTTGCCTGTTGCACATATTTTGGTGAGATAGGCAAGTGGGACAAGTGCCTGTCTCACATAAATCTGCTGGTTTTATGTGAGACAGGCGCCTGTCTCACTTGTTCTGAGCTTCTATTTTGCTCGATTTTTTAAGGATTTCAATGATTGATTTTCATTTCTCAAACTCAAACTAACTACTTTAACAAGTCACATTGTTTTGTTTATGAAAAATAATAAATAAAAACTCACTTCAATTTCGAACTCAAATGATAAAATCAATAGATTAAAAGTTTAGGTTATGGTAAGAGTATAAACTAACCTTAAGAAGCTCTCCAATTGATAATTATATCTTCAATTATGTAATGATTGTTTGATAAAATTTGTTAATTTATTGAGAATAATGGAGTTTGTTGAGTGATGGAGTTTGTTAAGTTGAAAAGAGAAAAGTGGTGGAAGTGCTGAAATTGTTGGAATTGAAAAGAAAAAAGTGACATACCTTTATAAATTTGATGAAAGTGACGAGGGTAATGTAGTTTAAAAATATAGTATTTAGATAGTTATGATAGAAAAAATTTTGAGGGGTTAAAATTAAAAAATTCTTAATTTTTTTAACTATTTTTTATAAATTTCTCTTTTGGCAGCGACCTCTTCTGCAAATTGTTAGTAAATCAAATCAACTACAACGGCCCAGGCAACGATATTGGAAGTTGTGTTGATTAATTTTCATAAAGATTCTTTGTTATTGTTTCACCTTTTCAATTTTACGGCTTTTATTAAAGCACTTTGCACTTTTGCAGTACGTAGTAAAGCACTTTTAGGGTACTTAATGCCAAAACTTGGCTACCACGGGGCTTCATCATCTCATTGTCATTGCTTTTAAAAACTTTATGAAGACCACTCATTGGTTAAAATCTTCCAAATGTTTTAAACTTAGCTATTTGAACTGCCTTATCACAGTTCCCCAATCTGTAAGCAAGCAAGTTCCTGAGATCCTTTATGCGTGTGCCACAATCACTACGCACGCATATATGGTAGAATCCCATNCCCCCCCTGTCAAGCACGAAACTTGGCACAGTAGGGGTATTTTTCCATAAGCTATGCGGCATTGCAATCCGTTGTTCAGAGTCTTCGCGCCGCGTATGCATGTAATTTCACCTCCTGCGCTTGTTGGGGTATTAGGTAAAGGTATTTTGGGAAGTTCTCATTTTTTTTGAATTTTTTTTAATTAAGAAAGTTTTTTTTTTGTTAATCACGAATTGTTGAAAATAGGAAAACTTATTAGACATCTCTTTAACTAATAATCATCCTATAATTAAGATTTTTTTTAAACCTATATTTAATAATAACCTTAATGTTAAAGAAATATAATTAATAATATTATTTAACAATTAAATCATTCATTAATATTCTTTTCCCAAAAAAAATTATTTAAATTACTTTTGTTTTCAATTTCCAAAAAAAAAACTTTAATTATTTAATGTTAAAACCTTTAACTTTAGTATTTCTTTTAATTTCTATTAAAAATCTTATAATCTCATAAATCAATAGATGAAAAAATTTTTTACTCTGAATTATATTCATTGGTAACCAACAAAGTGTTGGCTCCACTGATTACCAATGAATACATGGTCATTAAACCCACTGGTTACTCTGTATTATATTCAACAGGAACACACGGTCTCCAAATTGTTTCCTTGCCCACATCCATGAATGCAATGCCTTTTCTGGTTAAATCAGCCCTGATCTGATCACTCTTTGAGAAATCCTTGTTTTTCCTGGCTGTTGCTCTTTCCTCAATCAGATGCAACACATCATTTTCCGCCAGTTCTGCTCTCTTCAATGCCTTGTCTTTTAACTGCTGCAAAACCTGTTCAAAAACATTTTTGTTCTGCTCTTAAATTTCAACCAAATGAAGAATATCAAGGAAAACAAGCAAAAGGACGAGAAAAGCCTCTTAACCTGAGAGTAAGTGCTGCCCTCTGGCAGCAATCCCAGAACATCCAGTACTACTTTAACCTCATTCTCTATTTTAAGAGAGATTCAATCAGGGATAATTGTTGTTGCTTGGGTTGCTTCTTCTGCAATTATCGCCCAAAAAAGGGGGAAAAACATCATTCCACACATTCAAACACAGGCACACAGAGAGAGAGAGAGAGGCATGTCCAAGAAAGTATCAAATAACTACCTTCAGCATGTTCAAAGAATTTTAAGGCATCTAACATGTGATGTGTTCAAGTCATCTGACATTCTTGTATAGAATTCATCTCGTAGCTTCTTGACACAGTCTTCAGCAGCAGGAGTGATGCTACCACTTCTGGCATCTTCTTGGAATGGTGATAAAGCGACTTCACAATCTTGCAAAGTCTAAACAAGTACAGCACACTCAAATGCATGAATATAGATAGAAAGATGCATGTGAATTTTTTTCTCCTAACCTCTATGCAATAGTAAATTCAAAGCATAGATAAACCTAATGAACGGAGTTATTCATGCAATCAAGAAGCAATTGATGAAAATAAAGCAACATATACTATCTAAACTATATTTCTTCCACTATATCAATTAGCCAGTTCCAGTGCAGAAAAAAGAAAATCAGCTCGTGAGGAGAGTTTCAATTAAATACATCAAATAGATATTTACAACAAAAACATTTAAACATCAACGTAAAAGGCAGATATCACTAGGTAAGTTGTCATGCGGTTTAGTCTAAACTCCAATGAGAGGAATACTACAGACTCTACAAGAATAGCAGTGGGTGTATACAGACCAACATGCCAGCATAAGTGAAAAAACCATCTAATGAAAAGTGTACAGAATCTAAATGAGCTTCGAACCTAATATATGTAACAAATGGCATCTGATGCACTATCCAGTTGCAAGACTGAGTAATTGATGGGAGAACGATAGTGTGCACTTATTAAGAAGTGTCTCAAGGCCAGCGGATGGTATTTTTCAGCAATCTACAAAAGTAAGATACGTCAATCACAAATATTAGCATGAAACTGGGGCTCACTAGAAGAAACACACCAAGCAGACACTTGGCTCACCTCGCGAACTGTGAAAAATTTTCCAGATGACTTTGACATTTTCTCATTGTCAATGGTAACATGCCCAATGTGCATCCAGTACCTTACATTGCTCTCTGGGCATGCAGCACGACTCTGGGCAATCTCATTTTCATGATGCGGAAAGATCAAATCAATTCCACCACCATGAATATCAAACTTGAAACCCAAATAATAAGCACTCATTGCACTGCATTCTATGTGCCACCCTGGTCTTCCCAGACCCCATGGCCAACTTTGCTCCCCAGTCTTCACCTGTAAAGTTACGAAAAAATCAGATTATGAATGGTCATGACAAAAACGTCGACATTAGTACCTTCAATAGGAATTCACACCTTCCAAAGAGCAAAGTCAGCAGGATTACACTTTCTAAAGTCAATAGCTACGCGCTCACCAGCTCTATTGTTTTCCAGCCTCTGTCCCGATAACTGATCATAGTTTGGAGATTTTTCAACAGCAAAGAAAACATCCCCGTCAACCACATATGCACATTCATTGTTGATAATCTGCATAATGCAAAGAGTGATTAAAATTCCACAAATTGAACAGCCCTAAAGACTAAAGTATATCTATATATCCATATTCAGTACCCGCATTGTAGATTGTTTATTCAAATTCTATCTTTATACTTGCAATAATAAAAATTGATAAGCATGGCTGATACATTCATATATGAATCTTTATACCATGCTATCAAATCTTATAGGCTACTGCTGATTCTAGTCCGTTCATTTCCTTTAAGTCTAAGAACAATTCATCACCACTAGTGATTCTTGATTTACATAATATGGTTCAAAAAGGGAAGAATTTGCCTCAAATATCAGGATAACCAAAAGGCAACAAACATATCAATGCACATCACTGTCATGTCGACCAAGTTGGTTTAACATATACCAAGTTATTTGTGAAGAGGGAAAATATACCTTGATACTATTATAAATAACAACCCCGTGATGTATTCTAAATGTTGAGAACAATTCCATCCCTACAAATTTTAGATTTCCATTATCCAAATGTCTCACGTAGATAAATAGAGCATAATAGCAAGAACAAAACCTGGGTTATCATATCCTTGATCTGTTCAATACGTTGAGACACCCGTGGCTCTTTGCTGGGAGGGCGGCACTGCAGATTAAGCATGTCCTTCTGATATGCTACACAATAGAATCATTTGCCGACTAATTACCTGCACAGGTCCACATATAGGCAGTCTTTACAAAAGAATCAAGAAAGGAGAAGAGAAAAATGCTAAAAAAGAAAAGAAAAAAAAGCGTGTCTCACAGAAACGATAACCCAGCAAAAATGTAAAAGTGCCTAGTAAGACAGCACCGACATAGTGATATGCATCAGAGAAACAGATGCCCATGAATTGTTGAAATTGGAAAGGGTGTATAATCAATGCATTGCATGATCCAACTACTTTAATTGTTTCAAATGCACATTATTTTAAAACCATGATACACAATCATCCTAGCATTCTACAGTAAACAGAATGAAGATTCTCACCTTGTCATCTATATCGGTGAAATTCCGAACATAAGTAACTTCATACTTCAGATGTTCTAAGTATCTGCAAAGTTCAGTTCACATTAAACAAAAATGTGGTTTCATTTATCAACACTAAACCCTTTAAAACTATTTCAAGTACGGTACATTATTAAAAAATTAACATTAAAATCATAATTCTGTTTTGTTTTTTGTTTTTAAATAATGAGATAAGGAGACCTGTAGAGAAGGTCGAAGGAGACGGCAGCGCGAGCGTGGCCGAGGTGGCTGAGGGCATACCGGGTGATGCCACAGACATACATGCCGACTTTGCCGGGAACAATCGGCGTGAAGACTTCCTTCTGCTGCGTCATCGTATTGTAAATCTTAAACTCCATTGTCAGAACGGCGGAGGCGTTGCTTTCCTCCTTTGTCTCTGTCTCTAATGCGACTGAAATTTGTAAAACCGCTGATCTTCAAGCCGCGCCGGGCTTGTCCAGGCCCAAGTCATGTCCTGAAACTTGGCCCAGCCCTTCACGGGGCCTGGACATTATTTTTTTTGACACCGAAGTTTTATACTGGATGAGATTGATTGAACAAAAATACTTTCTCCATTTCACAATAAATTTTATTTTTGAAATATCCATTCGAGTAATTACCTTTAAGGACAAGAGGGAGAGGGGAAAAAAAGAAAAAACTTGGAAATTGAATGAAAACAAGACAACAATCTTTACTTCCTCCTGTGCAGAAAATTAAAATAAGCAATAGAAAGAGTTGTATTTGATATATATAATTCAAGAATTTTAATACAAAGAGAAAGAAAAAAGATTGTGATGTTAACTTAAGTTGAATTTGAACTGCACTGCAACTATAGCTACCGATAATTCAAAATATTTTATGAAGATTAATATGTAAATCAAAATTTTACTTTTTTGTGAATACAAAATTCAAATAATTAATTCTTAAATCTTAATACATTTGCATCAATCAATAATATTAACAAGGTTAGCAAGATTTATGATGGTTGTCCCTCGTGCTTTTACTCCATTTTGTAATAGAGCGACGAGAGAAACTTGAAAAATAAAAAAGTGAGAAAAGAATTGTATTAAAGGAGCAAATAATAAGGGGTATTTTTGGAATTTTATGGTTTATGGAATATAATTTTATTGTTTAAATGTATATTCTGAGTGCGCTGCTGGGACTAAATCTAAGATGCCCCTTAGGTGCCATACCCCTTCTTTTTGTCTACAGCGAAGTTGCCGTTGGATGAAAAGGAGCAATATCGTGCAGCTGTTGGGTGGGCACGTGGCCCAAGAGGTAAATAGGGGATGCAGATCATGACATCGTAATTGTTCTTTTTATATTATTATATGAGACTATTGCTCATATTACAACTCATATTACATGAGAATATAACTTGTTGATGCCGAAAAACGACCTCAACAGTTGAATTTGTTTCTTTAGGGGAACTACAGCATGAATCCAAGCTCAAACACCAATATGACCGCAATTTTCTGTACCTGTCAACCAGAAAACATGGTTAGGATACGTTGGTGGGGTTCCGGCGCAGATCCTCCGATGCTTAAGTTAGAAATTGTGTATAAAGAGATAAAAATGAGAGGGAAGAATTGTGAATAGGTTTCAAAGAAAGGAATTTTTCGATAAAGGAACTAAAAATCTGGTAAACTCCGTTAAGGCTCTTAGATAGGTCACTTATAGAGTTTTTGGTTGATTTTTGCTAACCCCTTCCTCAGTTGCCATTTTCAGCTTAAATAGGCCCATGATCGTGGGTGGTTACCACCTTTAACTTCTGCCCACTTTCTTCAGCAGTTGTACGTGGTCATCAGTTGGAGATGGTTTAAATAGATCGTGGCACACAACTTTCCTAGAAAGTAGGCCACGTTATCTTCACTAATAACTTTCTATGTCAAGCTAATTCTCTGGTCGGGCGAATAAATTTTGAGGTCGGACCGGTGAATTTCCTGGTCGCTCAGGTAAGTTTAAGGTTGTATTCTTAAATCAGGTCATTCACATAAATATCAAGTCGTACTTGTGAACTAGGTCGCCAACATAGGCTCCAGGTTGTACTTACGTGGTCAGCTCGACAACAATGAGTTCTGAGTAGATTAGGGTCGACTATACTTCTGAAGTTTTCAAAAAAATCCAACCCGAACACCAGTCCCCTAGTTTTCGATATCGGAAAGTCATTACCGGTATAGGAAACTAATTAGTGATAATAGAAAAAATTGTGTAAACCCAAACACCAGTCCCCTAGTTTTCAATACTGAGAAGACATGAACAGTATTGAAAACTAAAACAAGAAAAAAGAGCAATATGGCCGCCAGTGGTGGATGTTGAAGAATGGAGCGGAAGTAATGCTGAAATTAATAGTTGTTTGGGAAAGACAAAACAAACGAAACGAAACAAAACCAAATAATAATAATAAAAGTAAGTTAGAAGAAATTGAAATACTAACTAGGCAATCCAAGAGGGGGGGTGAATTGGGATTTTAAAAATTAAGCTAAGCAAACCACACACAAATCCAATCTAATGCCTTAATCAAATTGAAAACAATAAATTCAATCATGCACAATATTAAAAGAGTAAGGGAAGAGAAAACAAACACAATGATTTTTACGTGGTTCGGCAATCCCCGCCTACGTCCACGCCTCCAAGCTCACCGGGCTTGAGGATTTCACTAAGCTAGCCTCCCAAGGCTTCAAACGCTTACAATTGACTTCCAAGGTGTCAATGGACCTT
>MKYO02000672.1:247335-261490 GCA_002013955.2 Citrus medica | reverse complement strand
CCCAAACAAAAAAAAAGGACTCAAACATTTATCTATGATAAATTAGTTTAATAGAATAAAGTAAATCATGCACAAGAATAAGGTTTTTAATATATCCATCAAATATGTTAGAACTTTACTTTCAGAGCTGAAAGGTCCGTCGGAAAAGAGATGATTTTTTTTTTCCCTTTACTTCATGACTTGTGCATGCTTTCATTGTTTCATTTTGTATCTGAGATTAATGATTTAATATTTTGGTTAAAGCTTAAAATGCTTATTCGTGACTCATGCATGCAACTCAACATCTAATCATTTAATTATATCTTTAATCAGTACTGCTGCTGGATGTCGGCCAAACCCCCTTTGCTTAACTGAGTGAAGGAAGCCACATGGCCAAAATTTATATGTATCTTTACATCTCCAGCGAACTATATTTTCCATTTAATAATCTTCTTGTTTTATATTTTAAATTCATTTATTCAGAAAAAAGTGGCAGCAATTTATTAGATTTTGCTTTGTGTGGTTTGATAGTAAAAGAAGGGATCTCCCGTTGACCCCTCTCTCTCTTATAAATAAGATTTATATATTATGGTGAAGAAGTTCTGGTAAAGTGGGCTATAAATTAATGATTAGTGCTATAATCGTAAATGATACGATATTTATTTATTAGTTAGTGAGATAATATTATAATTATTAGTTCATAAAAAAAAAATTATGAAAAATTATCAATCATTTAATGAATCACGTATCATAAGTTACATTATTTTGGATGAAATTTGAAATAAAATTTTGGAATGTTGCGTGACCTACATGCCTTCGATGTGTATTCACTAATACATAGTCATCAATTAGGCCTTATATTTTTTACAAAACTGAAATAGATAAGAGTAATAGATGAGAGCTAAATTAAGTTCTGTTAGCTTCACTATTTTTACCATAAAATAAATAAGCATAATTTTCAGTGGTGATATCAATACAAGGAATATTTTGATTGAGTGGTTATAGTTTTTAATTCATAACTATCATAAAATAAAATTTGTCGAGCAAGTGATCAATATAATTAACCAAATACTTTTCATATTGTACATTTAAATTTAACTGTTGCTATCGCTTATAAGGTATTGTGTCTGTAGTATTATTCATCGTTGTAGATTCTAAATCCTCGCTTCTAAATTTTTTGTTATGAACTCCCAATTAACTTTTGTTGTATTACATACATCATAAATTACGTTAAATGCATAAGTTTGGAGTCTACAATGAAAAACTTGGGGGTGTTAAAGAGAAGAAGAAAAAAATAATGGGGTCACTGTATATCTCTCTTTAAATAGAAGAGCATGTGGTAGATAATATGGTGGACTCCGCCAATAGGTTGCTGAGTTCAATTTCAATGGTGACCCACCACCTGTAGGAGGATTGAGGATTAGGTTAGGTCATGGATGCTAGTGATGAATTTATATCATGGAGAGAAGAGAAGAGAAGAGAAGAGAAGAAACAAGATGAAGAAGCATAAAGCCAAAGTAGGCATCTTATCTTATATCGTCGTTTTAAAATATATTTACAAGGCCTAGCAACGGCAGAACACAAGACAAAGAGTGGCCAATTCTTTTCTTGTAAGGTGTCTGTCTACTCGTCAATTCTAGCATATCACTTTTGTTTTTGGAGGACCAGCAGCACTCTTACCTCTGAAGTCAAGTTTCTTTCTTTACTGTCTGTGTGGCCAATAGCCACTGGTACATGCCCAACATGTTATATGCACACTGTAAATTGTGAATTTGAGATTAGGTACACATTTTATTTAACTAGAAAACTTCGTCCAGTCTAAAATTCATATTTTAAAATTTACAAATGTTTGTATTAGATGAAAACTTCGTATTATTAACTATCTGCATGTGCATCCAATGATTTGTGCTCTGTATTATAGTGGTTTCTTTAATACTTTCTTTTATATATACAGTCTATATATATACTTTAACCATGTAGTGAAGAGAATTATGTATTATATTTGAAGTTGTTAATCGATAATTTGCAACGAATCATGGCCCAAAAAGAATGCTAAGAAATTAATGAAAAGAAAAAGAAAAAAGGCAAGGCATAATTGGCTCACGCATGGCAGCAGTAAGCACAAGCTCTCACATTACTCTCACTGCCCGGCAGCATAGGAATACACATAATGTGCATGCACATGACCTTGATAAGTGATGAGAGAGTTCTTTTATTTGGAAAAAAAAAAAAAAGAGTGCTTATTTTTCTCTGTAATCACCTCACTTTTGACAACTTTTGTATAACCCATTACATAAACAACAATAACAAAGAATTACAGCTAAACATTGTACTAAACTGCCGGCAAATGGGGCACCAAAGGGGGGGATTTTATCACAAACAAAATGTGATTAGCAGCTGCTAATAAGACATTAACATTGCGATTAGGGCAACGAAAGCCGATTAAGGCCGGTCAGTATGGCCATGCTGGCCTATCCCTGACAATAATGTAGTGAACATGAGCTAACATCCAACCATTAGTTTAATTTTGTATTGAAATGATAATGCAGCCAAACACACAGACAGCTTGTTTTGATTAATTAATACAGGGTGTGTATTATAAATAGGATTAGTGATCTCCAAACTCAAAAGCTACGTTATATTAATTAGCTTAAATTATTATGAAAACAATGGCACTAGTTGTCCATGAAGTGACTTTAGCTTTACTTAAGATATTTGGTAAATTTCGCAATATTTACAATATCGAACTTATTGTCCAATTCTATATTGACTTGATATTGATACAATTTGGGTTCAACAATCAATTAAATATTGTCTCATATGTATGCATTATA
This sequence comes from Citrus medica, assembly GCA_002013955.2. Classification (NCBI taxonomy): domain Eukaryota; kingdom Viridiplantae; phylum Streptophyta; class Magnoliopsida; order Sapindales; family Rutaceae; genus Citrus; species Citrus medica. Next base: position 258,677 of record MKYO02000672.1, on the reverse strand, counting down.
TATCATCATTTCGTTATTAATTGAATTTTGGAATTCAAACTACGTCTGTTTAATTATGAGAATCTATAATTTATAAAAAATTTAAATTATCTCGTGTACGCACGCACGCACACACTTTTCCCTATAATTTTTTATGCTTTCCGAATATATTTGTAAGTTGTAACATCCCCACGTTGCTAGCGCAACCTAGGAAGATGTGAATTATAAATATTCATACATTGCAGAAAGAAGATTGGGTGCAAAAATTGGGAATTTCCAAAGCATGTGGATAATTTGCAGCAAAATGAAACCTCATTTTCAGGAAGGTTTCTATGTTATTTTTGTCCTGTATATTTATTAACACTAGCCACCTAGATGTTTTAAATTCATTCATGATATATATGTGCATTCGGTTCACCCTACTGAGAGATTTAGGGGGATACAAAGTACAGTAAAAAGACTCGGGATATGTATACAAATATGGCAACATAACCGCTGCCCAGTCCCCATCTCCTTGTATATTATGGGACCCTTTAAATGAAATGTTTACCAGAGGAAAGATCCTCACAAAGTACACCTTCTAATGCCACATGCAAATCATAGCTTGCCAAATTTGGTCTGCTAGAGCTGAGTTACTAAATCACCCCCCAGATTTCCACTAGTTCACCATCACAAATATTCTACAATTCCATAAATGAAATTGCTCCCTTACTGCTCCTGTAAAATGTTGTTAAATTTTTGGGTTTAATAACTTGTAATGTCGAATTTATAACAAACTATGTAATAGTGATGATAACGTTATTGGACAGTACTCTAGTAAAAAATTATCATGTGGCACACGTATGCACATTTAAGAGAATGTGTATATACGAGACCATAGTTAAAAAATCTTGACTAGGTCATTATAAAGTTGTGATCCATTAATTGGTTAGAGAAAATTACAGTAAATATTTGCAGAAAGTACATTATATTAGTGAATAAGGGAGAAAAGAGAGAGAGCAAAAGAGAATAATGGCCAGAGGGTGGAACCTTTCAGTAGGATGAGTGTGTGAGTAGCAAGGCAAAGGAAAGAATAGTTAAGAGTTAGTTTAGGGATATTGCTCAAGTGGAGCAATAGCAGTCGTTGGATTTGAGGTGGCGTAGGATTCTCAGTTGAGTACACGTGCTGCTTGCTATGCTCTCTTTCTTTCCCTTTACCTCTTTTTTATCTTTGCTTCCATGCATGGATTTCTCCTCCTAAATATAGTGTCTTTTGTATTTCCATGTGTTGAGTAGCAAACAAATTAATAGAAAGAGAGAGCAAAGAGAAAGAAACGCTCACTCTCTCACTCTCTCTCACTTTCTCTCTGTGTTCTTTAATTCCCTTTTAATTTTCCTCCTTTGATTGGGCTATTTTTTGTTTTTTAACCTCTTTTTACGAACTTTGATTTTTTCTTCAACATTCAACTACCCACTATAATATTAAGCTATCTACTGCTAGTAGGCCTGTTGTTGCTTGTTGGTTCCTTTCTGTGATCGATTGTTCAGCAAAACAGATCTTGTTTTTGCTTTCATTTTCAGCTTCTGCCTTGATTTTCTGATCTGGGGTCCTCTGTTTCGTCACTATTTTTAGACTTTTTTTTTCAGTGTAATGAGATCGAGAATTGTAGCATTATTGTTTCAAATTCTTTGATCACGTTTGAAGCTTTTTCTTTCTTTTGCTTGTTTGATCTCCAATTGTTAATCAACATCATCAATGGAAGAAGATCGAGAATTCAAGCATGTGTGCAAGTTCTGCAGCAAGAGCTTCCCCTGTGGCAGATCCTTGGGTGGTCATATGAGGTCTCATATGATCACCATCACTGAAACAACAGATGGTCATCACAAGCAGCTGGCAAAGAAAAAGCTTCCATCTGTTAATAACACTGAGACCAATAGTTATGGCCTCAGAGAGAACCCGAAGAAGTCTAAAAGAATTGCAGATTCAAGTGAAGATAATACTTCACAACAACAACAACAACAACAACTCTGTGGCAAAGGTTTTGTTTCTTGGAAACCAATGAAGTGTAATTCAGAGAAAGACAGAGTGTCTAATAATAACACTAGCTTGGAGGATCAAGATTCTTTGACAAGTGCTACTCAGAAGTTGGTCACTGACAGCCAATCTGATAATGAAACTGCAGCTCCAAATCGAAAGAGGAGATCGAAAAGAAGAACAAGGTACATGGCAACCCCCACTGCAAATTCTTGTTCTATTTCAGTTGCTAATAACAAAAATAATGGCTCCTCTTCTGTTTCTGAGATTGAGCAAGAACAAGAAGAGGTTGCCATGTGTTTGATGATGCTTTCAAGGGATGTGGGTTCTAGAGGTGTCTTGAATTCTGTTGCTGAATCTTCTGATAACAATTCTGTGTTTTTGGAACCTGAGATTGAGGCTAAGAAGCTGAAAGAAAAGAAGTTGGATTCTGAGAAAGCTAAAGTGATCAAAAACTTGAAGAAGGAAACAGAATTAGATCAAGCTGAATTGGGTTCTAGTAAGCAGAATTCGACAAGCAAGAAAAATGTTTGCAATTCGTTTGATCCTGAATTGAGGTCAGATTCTTTGAAAAGATCAACAACTGATGCTTCTGATGCTGAATTCTACAAGGATTCTCAAAAGAGAAGCAAATTTGAGTGTGCCACTTGCAACAAGATCTTTCACTCATACCAAGCTCTTGGTGGCCACAGAGCTAGCCATAAAAAGATCAAAGGCTGTTTTGCTACCAAAATCGACAGCAGTGAAAATAGCATTGAAGCTGAGCATTCACCTGACCCAACAGCAGACAGTAAGCTAATCAAATCCATTAACAATGAGAATTCTGCTGATCATTTCTTTGTTGCTGATTGCGATGATCATAGAGCTGAGACAAGTTGTGGGGCAAAGAAAAAGCACGAATGTCCAATTTGCCTCAAAGTTTTCCCATCAGGCCAAGCACTAGGTGGTCATAAAAGATCACATCTACTTGGTGGCAATGAAGCTAGGAACAGTCCCGCCATAGTACTTGAGAATCCGATACCGGAAATTCGCAACTTTCTTGACCTTAATCTGCCTGCTCCTGACGAGGAAGACAGCAATGCTCATCTGGGGTTGCAACAGTGGTGGATCAGTAGCAGCCACAAGCACGAGGCGCTTGTCAGTTTAATCTCCAACTGACCTTCTTCATCCTGCCATGGTTTTTTTCCAATAAAATTTCTAGAGTGTACAGACAAGTTTCTGCTTATTATTTCATTCATTCTTTTACACATTCTACAATATGCCAGCCTTACAACAAGTGTTAGGCCTTAAAAACAAAACTACCATCTTGTAAGTTTCGGTCAAGTTTTATTTCTTTGTTCCTTTCATTTCCAGTCTGTTTTTGGTCATAGAATAAGTCCCCATTAATGCAGAAGTGCAAGCTTATTGTCACCGTATTGATTACAGTGATTGAATTTCACGTTTGTACTTTATCTACAGAAAGAAACCTACTCTGGGGGCAATAATTTTATCTTGGCACCAAAGTGAAATGAGTGAGGTGTTGAAAATTGGCTTGGTGTGTGAAGTCACGAAGAGATAAAAAAGCAAAATTTATAATGTACACCAAGACGGCATGTGAGTTCAAGGTGGTTGTTTCGTCACCTACCATACAACTTGACAACCCATCTCACTTCTATCTCAATTTTCTTTCTCAAGATTAGTACACTAATTTTAAGTGGAGTGTTATTATATCTTTGATCCAAAGGTTGAGATGAGTATATAATATTATAATGATGGATTTGATTGGACTACTTTTCATGTTTGTTCATTTGGCTTCGAGTTAGTTCACCAGAATCACACTTGTGTAACTAGCTTATTGATTAAAGATATCATATCAAATAGTGAAGATCTCACTCCAAACCTAATCATCGATAAAGTGTGAAAAAAACTCAACCTAATTACATATTGCTCAATAAGAATATGATTAGGAAAGGTTCAATTATGGGGTGGGTTACACTTTTTGGAAAGCAAAACAACTACCTTTAAACTTAAGATCAAATTAGAATTAATCGAAGATACGTTCAAATAGATTGCTTAATATAGAACAAGAGGTTCTTTAGAGTTCAAACAGAATACGTCTTTTAAGAAATTACTTGGCTAGTGTAGCGCTGCTATTTTGACAAAATACTTGCAGTGCTGCATGTTCCCGAAGACTATTATCAAGTGCTTTTGAAATATGCCGTCTGATAAAAGTACTTTTTTTTTTTTTTTTAAAATTGCTTCTGAAAATATCCTAAACTTGGATTTGAAATCCAAGCTCCCCAAACTTTCTAAGAGAACGATTAAAAAAATAAAAAAATAAAAAATTAGGTATTTGCGGAGAAGCACTTTGTTAGGCGAGAACCTGGGCAAAGTATGGAGAAGCCAGATCTCTCTCTGGGCTTGGGCATGCTTTGCTGATTTGCTATTAGCAGCTGGCAGTGTGATGCTGCTTTGTCAGGTAGTACCAAGAACTAGTAACTACTTTTTAACTACCAAGGAAGCTTGTTTGTTATAGGCTGTGCGCTTTTTTGTCCGGATTCGGGGGTATTTTGGTCTTAAAATTACAGCCAAGTACTGCTGGGTTGACAAATAACACTTTCTACCAAGGAAGCTTGTTTGTTATAGGCTGTGCGCTTTTTTGTCCGGATTTGGGGGTATTTTGGTCTTAAAATTACAGCCAAGTACTGCTGGGTTGACAAATAACACTCAACAAGGGGTTCCCTCACCTTTTGGTCTCGTGAAGCTTTAGAAGATCGCAGTTTGCTTTTGACACGTGCTGACCGAACGACAGATTAGATTTTAAATCCAAATCACACCACATTTCACCCTGTCATTGTTCCATATGATGTGAATGTGATGCATCAATTACAGTATCAAACATTGGATTAGATTAGAGACGTAAAAGCATGTGAAGCAAAGGAAAAAAAAATTGAAGGCGAAGCTTGTTATCATTAACTCAATTGAGAGGTCCCGTACAAAATCACTATTATCGATTTGGGTCTGTTTGTAATTGAGATGACGTATCTTTTAAGATACAGTTATTGTGAAAAAAAAATTATAATTATCAAATAAAAAATAATAATATGTAGTAAATATAAATGTTAAATAATAATTTTGATAAAATTATTAAAGATATAATATTTTTAGTGTTTACCAACATATCAACATATCTTCTAAGATATAACAATTAGTGTTTAACAAACACTTTAGTATTGTAACTTTTAAGTTATAACTATCCAACTTTAATTTCAAACACACAATTAATTATAGTTTTCAAGTAAACTATATTTCATTGGTCACTATATTTAAATTCTAAAAAATTCACTCATACCTTTTAAAAGAACAAACAAAAAAAAATCACTATCGACTTTGGTAACATGCTAATAAATATTAATTTTTGAATGAATTAAGGTAATACAAAACTGATAAACACCGTTTTGGTGCCAAAAAACTGAAAGTGGGTGTAATCAGAGTATGGGCGGTGTTCTAGAGAAAAGCTATCCAGTCCAGCAACTCAGAACAAGTTGGCGCAAAAAGACCAAAAATGGAAAAAGAAAATAAAAAAAGAAAAAGTGGGATGCTCATTCAGTCATTCTTCGTTTTCGGAGCTTCTTTGATTCCTCTGAAGAATTTCTAAACCCTAGCCTTAATTTATCGTCGAAGCAAAAGCGCAACAAATGTACCATACACAACAGCTACAACAACCGCCTTCTTTCACTTACTTGTCGAACCATCCCACAATTCCTAACCCTAATCCTTCTTTTTTTTCTTACCCTCAGCCTGCAGTTCACCATGCAGAGCCAGCCATTTATCCACCTGGAATCGACCCGGATGCCGATTCGGGTTCGCACCCGTCGACCCACGTTGGAATTGAGAACCAAATCCCAACCCAATATTACGTGGACCCAAATGCGGTTTCTGTGGCATGGGTCACTTGGCAGGCTGGTTCCTTAACATATGAAAATGTAAGTACTTGGTATTTCCTCGGCTTTGTTTTCTTTCTNCCTTCTTTTTTTTCTTACCCTCAGCCTGCAGTTCACCATGCAGAGCCAGCCATTTATCCACCTGGAATCGACCCGGATGCCGATTCGGGTTCGCACCCGTCGACCCACGTTGGAATTGAGAACCAAATCCCAACCCAATATTACGTGGACCCAAATGCGGTTTCTGTGGCATGGGTCACTTGGCAGGCTGGTTCCTTAACATATGAAAATGTAAGAACTTGGTATTTTCCTCGGCTTTGTTTTCTTTCCTGTATCTTAAAAAATTATGACTTTCTAGCGTTTGATGTGAACTGACGATGTCTTGGCAGTATTTGTTGGTTGAAAATGGAGCTTCTTTGGTTTTTAATTATGTGCATGTGGAGTGTTGATGTTTTTCAAGAGTTTTAAAGTGTCTTTGTAATGCCCTATTGGATTGCAAAAGTGGAGTTTGAGGGTGGCTTGTTAGTGGGTTTTGTGGTTAAAACTGTAAATTTTAATGTGGTATATGACCATTTGTGAATTTTTTCAACTTTTTTGGGGTAATGTGGGGTTGGTTTCTTGCCAGTAGCAATTCAGTCTGCTTGCTTTTGGTTTTGGTAGGGAAGGTTATGGTCCGTATGTGTAATCTTGAGTGCTTAAGCTGATTCTTCACATTTTTAGCTTGTAATCAAGTTGAATTTGCAGTACTCCATAGCAGCTTTGCAATAAGCAATTTTGATGTTTATTGTGCTGACCCGATGCATTCTCCTTTGAAAAATCTTCGTGAGGATGTTGATAGTATTGACTTCTGAAGCTTGTGGCACTCATAAGAGTAACTTAACATTCCTCTTCAAAATTAGAAGAGATAACGGAATCAAACCTGTGCTGGGGTATAAGGATGTTTTGATCGTTCTACGTGTCTAGAAACATAATGCCACTGATGGCTCAAAANGTTGATAGTATTGACTTCTGAAGCTTGTGGCACTCATAAGAGTAACTTAACATTCCTCTTCAAAATTAGAAGAGATAATGGAATCAAACCTGTGCTGGGGTATAAGGATGTTTTGATCGTTCTACGTGTCTAGAAACATAATGCCACTGATGGCTCAAACCTTAATCATTTTGTTTTTGATGAGGAAACTTACGTAAATTTCTCCATTTTATTTAGAAAATCTTTGACTGAGATTGTGTGTATAATGCAAATAGTTTTGTGTATCTTAAGTATGTCATCACTTAGTGGCCTGGAAGGATTAGAGAATCTCAAACCCAACGTCGTAAACAATGTAGTGGTTTTTAGAGATTTTTCTTTCCTTTTCCATTGTTCTCATATTTGGATTTACCTTCAATAGCTAACTATGCTTTCCTAAACTTTAGGTTGGAAAGGGAATATCAATTGCATGTGTTTCTTTCTATTTTGGCATTCTTTGTTATTCAGCCCATAGCTTTTGGTTTCAGGGGTCATTACCGTCTACCAGTTTAAATTCCTCAGGTGCCAGCTATGCTACAAGTCAGCCTTTGGTGAATAATGTAACACAGAGCATTCCTACCCAAAGCAAGGTCATTCAACCGGTGCGGTGTGTGGTTTGCAATATTGATTGTAATAGCAAAGATGTTTTTCAGAAACACATATCTGGAAAGAAACACCTAAGGAATTCGCAGAACCAACATAATCCCAGTGCTGCTACATTAAAAAGATCTTGCAATACAATCAATAAAGTAAGTTTGCCAAGCCAGGAGCTGGAGATGAAGAGACAGAAACTTCTCAATGGTGGCGCAGCAGTTGATTCTGTTAGGGTTTGTACAGAATGCAATATTGCCTGCATTGGTCAGGAAGCATTCAATGATCATCTTTCTGGGAAAAAACATGCTGCCCAGGTAATTACTTTACTCTCTAGCCTAGCCTTCTCTCTTATTGATTCACACTTGATGCTTGTCTTTTTGTTTTGTTTCAAGATTGCATTGCTTTGATGGCAAATTGATGTTAATTTGCATTCGTGAGGATTTTCAGTTTTTTCATTTTTCATAAGACACGTGTAATTGCTGCTTACCAGTTTTCGTGTATTCTCTCGTTGGGCAACTTTATAATTTATAAGAACGTAATTAAGCAATCAGTTTCTGTAACATTCTGTTGGAGATTGCAAGTAAGAAAAGTCAAAGTAGTCATAATCTTGATATCAATTGCCAATACAAATGGCGCTACAATATAAATAAAGTACTAATCAGTTATCAAACCTCTCCTGGTTATCGTGTAGGCTCGCTTAGTATCTTTGGGGGTTGGTCAGTATTTTGCTGCAATCAAAGTTCAGAACAATAGCTTTTGGACTAGAGGTGCAAAAAAACCAAAAGTTGTTCAATCTGCCTGGTGTGAAGTTTGTAAAATCAACTGTAACAGCAATGATGTCTATGTGAAGCACTTACAGGGAAAAAAACACCAGAAAAATCTGGAGAATTTGGACAAAGCTAAGAATAGCACTAGTGCCCCTGCCTCACTTCCTGCTCCAGCTGCAACAAAACCAATAATTGGACCTACAGAGAAGCCGGTAGCCAATAACAGCAGTGGTGTTGATGTACAGAAATTACAAAAGAGAGCAGCAACTGAAGAGGATCTGGAGACGAAGAAACGGAAGGTTGTGGAAAGTGGAGCTGTGGCACAAGCAGTTCGAGTGTGCACCATTTGCAATGTGGTGTGCAATAGTGAGACTGTCTTCACTTATCATCTTGCTGGGCAGAAGCATGCTGCCATGGTGAAGAAACAGGCAGGAGCCAGGACAGAAACCAGTGTTCCTATGGTTTCTGCAACCTAGAGTTTAGTCAATTGGCAAACGGCAAGCCTAGCATCTTTTCTTCTTGTTTTTTGGGTTTTGTACGGGTGATAATTACCTGGGCCTGTAATTATTTCGGCTTTCATGTCCATTGCTAGAATGAGGGGAAAAGAATAATTAAATTTAAAAGAAAATGTTATTTGCACAATCCTGCCTGGTATCTTACAGCAATATCTTTACTCGGTTAACTTTTTAGCAACCATTTGACGGGAAATTTACGAAAATAATCATTAATATTTTATTATTTTCATAACTAACCGTTTAAATTTTTTTCTATCAACATTAGTCAATTAGAAATTTTTTTTTCTAAATTATCTTTCTTTACACACCAAAAGTAACAATCTTTCTCCAATATCGTCAAATCAAACGCAGTTTTTTGAATCATCAAGCAACGACGACGGCAAAAGGCAACGGAAAAAGTGAAATCTGATCATAATATATCCGAATCCAACACTAATCAGCATCACTTAGTGGTATGAATTATTTTCTGAGTTATTTTCTGAACTTACTGAACTAAGTCGTGGGTGATGAGTCGTGGGTAAATCTGGCGACAGGCACCTGTCGCACCTTGCCTACCAAGCCTAGGAGATTCATTAAAACTGTATTAATTTGATCCGGATTCAAATAATTTTTGTTTATAATTTCAGGCCTAATGGATTCAGTTGTACTTGAATTGTGTTACGATGGTTGGTGGAAGACATTAGAGGATGGCCGTATGGAGTATGTGAATGGTAAAAATCGAACTTTTTTGGTTGGGAAAATTTGTCTGTTTGATCAGTTATTGGCAAGAGTATACGAGGTGTTACAAATAAACGCTAATGAATATAGTATCACAATGAAGACAACTTTGAGGTCTAGTAACACATTATATCGTGTATGTGCACTGCCCATGGATATATTTGATGATGAAATGGTGAGGGTTGTGTTGCATATGGCATCTGACGTAGCCAATTTTGGATGCATTCCTATATTCGTGACCACATCACCTCGAGTTCCGAGTGAAGGTATTGAGCCACATGTCGATACAGAAACTTCATTTAGAGCAAATATGTCTGGCCCCAATAATGATGAAGAGGTGTTGCCAAGGACAATATCGCTGCAGCAATATTACTCTCCAATCCACGACAATTATGACAATATTGATGATAACGGCGTTACGTTAGAGGATGTTGGAGCAACGGTATTTCCAATAATGACGTCGTTGGAGCAATGGTATTCTCCGTATCACAACAATGATTTTCGGGATAATGATGATTTTCATCATGAGACAGGGGGGGATAATGTTTGTGCAGAACCTTCTAATAATACAAGGGGCACTCATTTCAATAATGATGGTGATGATAGAGGAGCCGGTCCTTCGAATGTTCCGTCGTTTCAGCACGACGATGAGTGTGAAGACAATACTCCTGTGAATAACAGAGACAATAGACCTAGTCCTTCTATGGTTCGATCAAGAAGGCGAATTTAGGGATGGCAATGGATTGGATCAGATCCAAGATCCACGTGATCCAAATCCAATCGAATCGGATTTGGGTCGGTTTAAAATGAATTTGGATCGGATTTGAATATTGATGTGCGGATCTAAGACGGATCTGGAGCAGGTCTAGATTTATCTTAATATCTAAATCCATATCCATATCCACTCATCTTTTAATTTAATTTTATTTTAAAAGTTTCTTAACAATTGTGGAATTAAAATGATAATAAATGTTATTCATAGCATATTAGTGGTATTTACCATACATTTAAACTCTTAAAACTTAAATGTTAGCTTTGTAAATTTAAAGGTCGGTCAACCCCAAAGCACGTACATGCAATATTCAAATTACAAGCCAAGTAATACAACCTGGCAATTTATTTTATTATATTGGCCAAATAATTTTGAAGGAATAGATGTATTCATATGTCTAGTCAAATCATAATAAAAATAATAAAGGACTAAATATAAATTATATTTAATTTATATGTCATTATCTAATTTTATAGGAATGAGGGTGGGTGTGTCGTTGATATTATAATGATGAAGGAAACAATAAAATATTATATTGATTTTATTCATGCAAGTACTTTTAAATTATATTTTATTATCTTATTTGTTATTTTGGTGTAAAAGTATAAGCTACAATATTTATTATATTTTTGAGAAAAATTATATAATTATTTGTTATCAATACATTTTAGCCTTCAATTTTCATTCTAAAAAATTATTACTTTTTAATTGCTGAGTTTTAGAATTCATGACAGATCTATGGCAGATTTGAATTTTTTTTTTTCAGATTTGGAGCAGATATAGATATTTATTTCTTTTTTGGATATGGATATGGAGCGAAAAATATGGATTCATGACGGATCTGGAGCAGATACAGATCTTGTTTTTTATTATGGAGCAGAGTAGATCCAACCCATATCTGCCTCATTGTCATCCCTAGGCGAATTGACCCCCTTACAAGTCTTGCTCCAACTTTGCCTTCGAACATGGTTGATCCAAGCTTTGTTAGCAGTTGTGATTCAGATGATATTAGTGTGGGTAAGCTATTTGCTGAGAAGAATGAATTTATATTACAA
>MKYO02000672.1:168373-238160 GCA_002013955.2 Citrus medica | reverse complement strand
CCGCGTCAACACACACATCTCTTGTGCATCTGTTTGTGTGATTGGATGTCGCCCTTAAACATGCTTTTGTTTCTATATGTTTATTGGGCTAGAAGGAGTTAACGTGGAAAATGTACATTAGCAAATCTTATTTGCTGGAATGCTGAGATATTTCTGATACACATTGGTTTTCTCTGTCTTTCTGGTGCAAATTGTAATGAGGAAAAGTTAAGTGGAAGATGCTGCAATGAAAATAGCTCCAGATGTCGATCCTACGTGTTCTTTCACTGTTCATGTGTTTGAGCAACGTGTATTTTTTTTTTGTTGGTCAAAAGGTGCAGCTATCCACAGCTTTCTCCCTATTCGTCATGTGTGTGCTATTCTTCGAGGAAAAATTATTTGTATAATTTTGGCATTTTGTTTCTTGTTTCTTCCCCTTGAAGAAGAAACTAGAAAGTTTCGGAAGCCAAGCAAGGTCAGAAGCCTATGTTAAGGATACTAGATGCTTTCTTCATACCTATTCTCACTCGATCTTCATTTATTTTAGAGTTATTAGAAATAGACTACTGAAGATTTTTCATAATACCAAAGGCTGCAAGAACTATGGACTTGTAACATTGTACTACTAAACCCACCAATATTTCCTTAGCCCTTGGATAATTGTTTTGACAGTCCTATAATGGTGCCGGAAGCAGACACATAACGTATTTTCTTAGTATTTGTCATGAGAGCAAGCTAATTGCTTTCTTGCAAGAAAGATACGTCTTCTAGTTATAATTTTTGTTTTATGTTATGTCTCTGTTTCCTTGAAGTTTCTCTTTGAGGTCTGACTATTATTATTATCAAGTATCAACGTGGCATTGATGATTTGTTCTAGAAGTCTAATTATGTGTATTTGACTGGTGTAAATAATTGTTTTTAATAAAAGTGACGGTGGAAGAATAACGTAAGAGGGGGTTTTTTTTTAATTTTTTTTTGTTGGTAAATTAATAAACTATGTGACATGCATCATGGCAATATCAAATTAGCTAGATAGAAATCTGCATTAATAAATTGTTAATATATAATTTTAAAATCATGATTATTAGAATTTGGGATGGAGTTTGTAATAAGGTTTCTTTAATTTTCAATTTTTCTCCACTAATGAAAGTGGTGGGGTTGCTGCACAAACTCATATTAATGTTTAGAGTTTGGGCAAAAGACCTTTTTCCCATATTCGAAAGAATTGTGTAGGTCAATGTCTTAAAATGAATTAACTTCTTGATTAAGAAAAAGATAATATGCAATGATAAAATTAAAATTTAGAGGCATGTTTCATTCCCACCTTATACCTTTACCTGATCAAAACAAAAGCAGTGGCTTCCTATTTAATTTTCACACATATAAATTTTTTTTTCCATTTAAGGAAATATTTAAATATTCATTTTGTCTATTAAATAAACAATGATGATAGAAATTCGTGCACACACACATATATAATAATAATAATAATAATATTTTTTTTCCATTTAAGGAAATATCTAAATATTCATTTTGTCTATTAAATAAACAATAATGATAGAAATTCCTCGGCTTGGCCGAGTGGTCAAGGCTGCTACCCTCTAAGGGCAGCAGTTCGAATCTCCACAATGTAATGTAGACTAAGGATAGCAGTTCGAACCTCCACAATGCATTGTGGAGGTATTTTCTTTCTCAATTAAATTTGAGTGAATGCAGTCTTCTCTCTTAGCCAAGAGTGAGGAGTATACATCCCTCGAATATTTGAAATGGTTAAAATCTGGACAGTGCTGCATTAGTATTAATGTAAGTTGGTCCTAATTATAATCTGATTTATAAATATCAGTTATATTCTCATATAATATAAGTTGTAATCTGAGCAATAATCTCATGTAATAAAAAAAATGATAGAAAGTCCTCTAACTTTTATCTACTAATATGTGTCATTCAAATATTGAATGACTAAGCTCACAATTAACAAAATTATTATTATACCACCAAAATAAAGAAAAAAAAAGCTGTCATATCGGCCCAAAAAATCCAAAATGAAATGCCGGCTAACATTAATGATAAACAACATATTTTATATTTAATTAATAATAAATAACTTAATCAACTCACATTCCGTTCATAAGATTAATAATAAACTAAGTCATTACAACTCAAAAAACAGTAATTCCAATTTGTCAACTCGGTTTCTATAGGTTCACGGTCAACCATGGAATGCATTAATTCTAATCCACCTCTAAAATACAAACATAATTTTTTATTTTATTGCATTGATTCCATAATTCATCACTTTATTTATTTATTATTTTTTTTTTTATAAAACTTGTTCAAAAGAATCAATTAATTGAATTAAATGAAACGTTACCGTAATGAACCATGATTGCGCGTCCCTACCAAAACAGAGCCAAAAAGTCTTGTTTCTCTCGTCAAAGTGGGGCGCCTCTCCCAGTCTTTGGATCAAGTCCGCATTTGAACATTTCAAATTTTATTTTAAAAATAATAAAATAAAACAAATAAAAGAGCAATTTTCCATTGCCCGAGAAATAAATAAATAAATAAATAAATTAGAAAAATACAAAGTCCAATTTCCCTCTTAAGCCAGTTTCTTACCAGTTCCTTTCATCCTTGTTCCAATTTCAGAGAACTCGCTCCACGCGATTTATATCCGTGGCTCTCTCGCTTGCTCTTTATCATTTAGAGTGTTAAACCCACCAAATCTTTCTTCACAAAGTAAAGCTCTTTCTTCGCAAAGTTTCATTTTGACTAATTCCTTGTGAGATTCTTGCGCTCTTGCAAGATTTTCTGCAACATTTTCTCAGGTTAAAGATACTCTTCTAAATTCTTTGCCGATTAATTTAGTTACTTATTTTTCTTGATTCTGCGTTCTGGGTTTTGCTTGATTTTAGATTCTGCTATGTGGGTTTGTTTCAAAATCTTGTCTTGTCTTGTGTTGTTTGTTTGTTTGCTTCTTCCTTGTTATCATCGTACGGTCGGTTTCTTTGAGATCAACTTGCTTTCTCGTTAATCAAACAAAATCCTTATTTTTTTTTCTTGAAATTAGAGAATTTGAAATCTTTAGGTACAGCTATTCAGTATCTCTGTGGTTTTTTTTTTCAATTCATTTTTAAGGCTTATGGTTGTTCTCCCTTTGGGTCTTCTGTTTGGTTCTGAGAAAAATTGGAGGAAAAAGTTTCCTGTTTTATTTTTTCTGTTGAACGGTCGCTCAAGTGACATATTAGTCTAACGGTCATATTATGTTCATTCCTGTAGATGTGTTGCATATTTATGAATAATTTTTTTAAATCTCTTATATCCTCTTTTTTCTTTAAAAAAAAAAGCCTATATCGGTATGATTATTTTCCATAGCCTTTTTTTTTTGGTCAACCTAAATCTTTAATTAGATTTGTAACCTTACTGTCTTCCTCTCATTTCTTTTTATCAAATTTTCTCTAATGGAAACATCTTCTTCTGGTTTATTTTCTCGCTGATCTTATTTTTCTTATTTGAATTTTGGGTCGCTGGTTTTTTTTTTTTTTTGGAACTAGTTCTGATAATTTGTTCCTGAATCACGCCTACTAGCCTGTATTATGGAACTCAAATGTTATGCAACCTTATTCAGCTAAACTTGTTGATTATTGTAATTATTTGAATAACCTCATCACAATCTCACAGAAATGTTTATTTGTTTGTTTTTTTTTCCCCTTTTTTTTTTATTTTCAGGAGCATTGATTGATAGATCGCTTTCTCTTCAGTTTGAATAATAGCTCTGCTTTAAGAATGTTTGGCTTAAAGAAATCTCCTTTAAGGGTTGGTAGGCATAATTCGGTTGACCCCGGACCCCGGGTTTCTTCTCGGTCCAACCCGTTTGATTCTGACGATGAGTTGGATAATAAGCAGACTCTTAAACCCTCAAAAAGGACTTCTTCTGAACCCAACCTAACTACATCAAAAGTTAGTACTAATCCTTTTGATGATGATGATATAAAAGAGAACACTGCAGTGTCCTCATATTCCCTTACTTCAGCTGCGAGAAACAAATATAGGAATGATTTTCATGACTCTGGTGGATTAGAGAACCAGTCTGTGCAAGAATTGGAGAATTATGCTGTTTACAAGGCAGAGGACACTACAAAGCAAGTGCATGGCTGCCTGAAGATTGCTGAAGAGATTAGAGAGGATGCTACTAAGACTTTGGTAAGCTTGCACCAGCAGGGTGAGCAAATTACCAGGACCCACTATACTGCTGCCAGCATTGATCACGATCTTAGTCGGGTATGGCTTTTATCAGTTGCAATTCACTTAGAGCTTTAAATAATGTATCGGGGCACATAATTTTATCGTACTAAATACAAGTTTGACTAGATGCATTGACACATACTCACATTCCTAATCACATTCCTAGCATAACCAACTTATCAAGTTTCTTGCTTGCACAATGTTATCTTTTAGTACTACTTGAACACTGTCACCATTAATATTAAACCATAAGAACCATCAACCATGGTACTACTCCCTCCCATTTAATTAGCTTATGGTTTTTGTTTCATCAAAATAATATATGTGGAGACATTCTTCATCAAAATAGTACAGAGTAGTCTACTCTGTAGGTTTCGAGGTTATTATTTTGATCAGAAATAAATATTTTAAATCTCAATAAAGTTGGTATTTGTTTAAACAGCAGATGGAGCTAGTGATTTTTCTGAATCGATAACGTGAACCTTGTGTGTGTTCTTCTTATATATATAGTTAACTTTTATTACATGTGCCTTATATTTGTTGTCCTCGCTGGTATCAGCTGTTTTACAATTTTACATGACATTTTGGACATGCCTTCCTTTGACCTTAAAATTTTTCATTCTCTGGCTTTTTCATTTGACACTCTACCTGTTGTTTTTTCTTGTTTTATTGACATTTTGGATCGAATTATAGACTGTACAAAGCACTTCCATAATCATTGAATGCTGATTACAGGGTGAAAAGCTTTTAGGAAGCCTAGGTGGGATGTTCTCTAGGACATGGAAGCCGAAGAAGACCCGTCCAATTATGGGACCTGTTATTACTAGAGGTTATTTTTTCTTCCTATACAACACATGACCCTGTCTGTTGATTTTTATTCTGAAAATAAGATTACATTGGTTACTAGACTCATAACAAGAAAATAAGAGGTGATATAGCATGGTTCTTGCCTTTCATGGGTGCATCCACATGCTATTTATCATTTTTTAATATCCTTTACCCTTCATTTTCTTTTTTCCCTAGCATACAGTCTGTCTGATTTTGATGTTTTTACAGATGACCCGGTCCAAAGAAGGGGCAACCACTTGGAGCAAAGAGAGAAGTTGGGATTAAATAACACATCCAAGGGACAGTCAAACACAAGAGCTCGACTGCCTGAACCCACAGATGCTTATCAGAAAATCGAGGTTTGTATTTTTTTTTTTAATAATTATTTAAGCAATTAGATCTCAGCTTGCTGAAGTGTTTGCTTCTTCATCAATAGAAATAATATCAATATATTGCATAGTTGTTGGCCAAGTGTACAATGTGTACTGATATCATAATTTCATCATCATCTTTTATTTGTGATTACATTACAGGTGGAAAAGTCAAAGCAGGATGATGCACTATCTGAATTAAGTGGTATTCTGGGAGAACTAAAAAATATGGCTACAGATATGGGGTCTGAAATTGACAGGTATGCCTTATTGTTTCATTGAAACTCTTACTGCATCTCCATGCTTACGTGGCTTGTCAATTTACTATTGCATTATTGTAGAACCCAGTTGAACCATTTCTTATGGATGTAACATTGCGGGGTGTGTGTATGATCATGATTACTCGTGCTAAATTGCAGGCAGAACAAGAGTTTGGATTATCTTGATGACGATGTGGACGTGCTAAACATTCGTGTGAAGGATGCTAATCTACGCGGTCGCCGCTTACTTGGAAAGTAGAGTTTTCAGATTTGCTTCCGGGACAGATCTGCTGATACTCAACTGTTGTAACCCGTGCAGATATATGAATCTGGATATGGATAGATCTTACATGGATTTGGATTTTCAGTAAATTTTGATTCATACAATTTATGACCGTAATTCATTCTAATTGAGATTCAATTTTTCCTTGATCACGCTTGAATGTTTATAGTGTTTGGCTTTCCTGCTCTTCTGCACCGCTGTTGCAGCATGCTTTCGGCACACTTGAGAAATTAAGATAATCTTCAAAGCCCCAAAGGAAAATGAGCTTTCTCTGCCATGTTTAATTGCTACTTGAACGTGAGGCAAAAAACCCAGCTGGCTTACTCAACCGTCCATGGATTAAGCAATTAACATGTGGTCACAAAACTACCATTCAAGTTAAAACACATTAGGGAAAATCACTAATTGGGAGGAAACACATTTCTATTCCCACAAGTAGGAAACACATTTCTATGCATACTGCATATGAAGGATGCAACATACCAAAGCTGATTTAAAGATGGTGCCAGCAGCTCCATAGCTATACTCGTGTGCAAACACAACCCAAACATTAAAAAAAACAAAAATGGAAAACACAACCCAAACATTAAAAAAACAAAAATGGAAAACACGCACGCGCTTAAATCTGTCCTGCCTGTACAGCACATGCACTACCAGTCTTGATGAACAATGCTGCATTGCCCACTCACAGAAACTTAAATCCCTTATACTAGATAATCACTGTCCTTGATTTCTAATTGAGAAGCAGCGAGGAAAAAGAATAGAACTGTGATTCAATATTGAAAACAAAAAGAGTATCCGACTTCATCATTCAAGCACCAAGTAAAATCACTCTCCTTAAACACAAACAGCAGAGAACTAAACCAATTCTATCATCATTTCCAGACACTGGATCACACCCTCAATCTTTTTCCATCTCATTGCCATGCCAGAGATTCAATCATTCAAGAAACAAATTTGCACCGCATAACAGTGCAATCAGAATAAACTCCAAAGGTTTTGCAAGGCAAAAGACTTAAGTTCCACAAGACCACACACCCACTCCGAAATTTAAACTAAATTTTAAACTGCAGCAGTCATTCTAGCAGCAGCATCCTCCTCATTCTTAAAGAGATCCCGGAAAATTTGTCTGCCCAAGAACCACACAATGAAAATTCAATTTTACTTTAAAAAGTATGCAATTAAACAACGACAAACTATAGTTAACATCTTTTCATTCAGAGCATAGCTGCACGGGTACAACAATGATGAATAAGTTCTTTTATTGCTTTTTCTTTTTATTCACGAAACCCTCCTTGAAAGAAGAAAAAAAAAAACCTAGAACCAGACAATTTAAAAATATAGAACCAATCTATCCGTCAAATATCAGCTCGGCATATTAATTTAAATAGAGTAGAGAATATATTTTCTTAAAAGACGTAGCTTTTTTTTTTCTGCTACAATACAAAACTATGGAACCAATTCCAACTGAAGAACAAGTCGCAATAAAATTAAATTTCTATGTCACCTAATTAATTGATCAAATCAGCAGGATTCTCCAGTTCCATGATGCTCTTCACTTTGGGGGCGTAGAGTGAGTACACGACAGCTTGTCGTTTCGCAATCGCTAGCTGGTTCTTCCCTTCCGCATACGCCGAAGAGATGGATTCCGGGTCGGTCAGGTTTTGGTTTTCGCGGAACCCGTCAATGGTCCGGCGCTTCGTGTACTCTCGCACGTTGTAGTCGCGGAACTCACGCGCCGCGCGTAGAAGTGCCCGATATAATCCCAAAATCTCGGGCCTGATTGGCGCTGCTTGTCCTGGAGACACCATTTTTTATCGAGAGAGACGAACCCGCTGTGACTCCGTGTTCTCTTCTTGAGTTTCTGGTTTCCCTGCAAAAGAGAGAATTTTAATGTCCCGTGCGGCTCGAAACGCAGCGTTTTTGGTGCTGGAATATATCAACAAAGGGGGGGTCGGCAAAGCACGCATGTCTTTTTCTGATTGAAAAACGCATAAACGCGTCGTTTCGCTGGAACATTAGCTGTATTTGCATTTTAGGTATTAACATTTTAAGTCCTTGAGTTCTAACATATTCACAAATAAAGATGACTTATAATTTTTTATGCGTGCCCCTCTTATTATGTTTTGTTAAATGGATGCGATGGATAGAACGAGTTGTACAACAACAATTATCATAACCTCTAGCAGTATTTTGTTAAATGGATGCTGTTAATTAAAAAATAAAACATATTTGTTTAAGGTTATTGTCTTAATGAATAATGTCAACTAAATTTAATTATAAACTTAGTGATGTTGGAGGTTNATAATAAATTTTATATTATACAAGTAAAAAATTATATCAACATAGCTTAAAAGTTACAGCAGCTAGTGTTTACCAAACACTTTAGTGCTGTAGCTTTTAAGCTACAACTGCCCAACCTCAATCCCAAACGCACCCTTAGTGATGTTGGAAGTAAATATTTTTTTACGTTAACTCAAGATTGTTTGTGAAAGGCCGAGGTTGCAGGAATTAAGGGGGTGCTTGAGAGGAAAATGAAAAAGCAAAGCGAACACAGAAGCAACAAGGAAGCAGTGCAAGAAAGAATTCAAGCAGTCTAGAAGCCAAAGAGAAGTTGAAGATCACAAGTTAAAGAAAAACTAAAACAGAGAGTAGTAGTAGCAGCAGCAAAAAACTGACAATAGCAACAATGAAAAAAAAATAGAAGAAAAAAGTAGCCAAGAGAACATAGAAGTTAAAGAAGTCAAATGACAAAGAAGCTAAGCCATGAAGAAGTTAAAGAAATCAAGAGAGAAGATGAAGAACACAAATAGAAGAAAAACTAGGCAAGAGAAGTAGAAGACAAGCAAAAAGAAGACAGCAGCTTATTTGTTTGCAACAACGGATGCAATTTATAGCATGAGGACACGAATAAAAATAAATATATTTCTATTGTATCATATGCGTTTATTATCATATACCTATAGTGATTATTGCTTGAGTAAAATAAAAAAGACATTGTGTTTGATATTCTATTCGTTTACTAAATTAATAATTATCATGAAAATAAGTTTTTATTTTTTTATTTTATCGTTTGTTGCCAAGTGTCCCGTGAGAGAAAAATATATTAGATAATTTAAATAATAATAAAATTTACTCCTCACTCCCACTTTAAATGGGAAAGATTCTAAACTAATAACCTCATATTCAAATGATAGAAAATACAATTCTAATAATCGGTTGAAAATCTAAAAATTCTGCCATAATATCTCAAAATCTTTGTAACACTAATAAATTTGGAGAGAATTTGAAAAAATGACGAACTTAAAAAGCCCACATAGAAAGAAAAATAAAAAGAGGCAACTGACCTTAATTCTCAACCTCAAGGCAGCAGGGGATTATGTAAAGATAATTACAAATTATGTCTTATCTATAATTTACTAAAACTTAAGGACTTCAAATCGTATAATTTTTTGTTTAAATTTTTATTTACCTCCCTTTTGCCCGTTTGGTGTGCTTATCCGGAGCGAGAAAATAATAAATACCGACCGATCCGAAAATGATCCATTTGAGTACTTGAGTTGAGATTAATAGAAAGCAAAACAGTAATCATTTTTCCAAATCTAAGCTCTGAAAATGGCGTGTCAGCTGACACTCTCTTTGATCTGCATTTTCTCTCTTCTACTCACTGCCGCTCAATCCAAAACGCTAAAGCGAGATGGTAACGAACCCCTTCCTTATAGATCTCTTCGTCTAATTTTCTCCGTTTGGTTCCCGGGAAAGTAAAATTCCAGGTTGCATTGTTAAGATTTGGCAATCTTTAGCTAATATTTGTCATCACGTCATGAACCAGTCGAGATTTCAATCATGGGCTTGTTTAGCTCTGCAGCTAGGTCATGAGTGTGATCTGATCTCGTTGATGTTAATGATGAATGTGATGTAACGTGTTCAATCAGCTTTTATCTGTCAGCTAGTTGTGGATTATGGGGCGGAGTTGTTGAAATATGGGTCAATTGAAGTGAAATATCGTTAAGAAATGGCTTTAGTTAACTTAAGTATATTGCAATTAAAGTGATTTGTTGTTGATTTTTCGGTGGGTGCAGTGAAAGCTTTAAATGAGATTAAAGCGTCGCTTGGGTGGAGAGTGGTCTATGCATGGGTTGGAGATGATCCCTGTGGAGATGGTGATCTACCGCCATGGTCTGGGGTCACATGCTCCACTCAGGGAGACTACAGAGTGGTTACTGAACTGTAAGTATGATACTTTATGAACAATTTCTAACCATAGCAAATTAAAAATAAAAGTAAAAAGAAAAATTGTCAAATGAACTATATATGTCTGAAACTGAAAATTGACCTAGACCTTTCTGGTCATTATCCTTGCAGGGAAGTTTATGCAGTATCAATTGTTGGGCCTTTTCCAATTGCTGTTACCAATTTGTTGGACTTAACAAGACTGTAAGTTATTTAATGTTGCATGGTTTGGTTAATGTTTTTTCTTTTAATCCATTTGCTCTGCAGTGTGTGGCTTTAAGTTTATTTATGTCTTTTGGAGTGTCTTTGTATGGCTTTCAAGTACATTATGTTGCATTTGGAGAAGTTGAGTAGATCTGTATTGGATATTTAATTTCATATTTATTGCCTCAATTCTTCCCTCTTTAAGCATAGCTACTGTTGCATGCTTATGTATATCCAAACTGTGTGGTTATGGATCACTGCGCCATATCTGTTGGTCATTCTAATAAGCTAAATGGGATACAACACTGAGAATCTAGCGGTGTTTTTTTTTTTTTGTGCATAAAACAAAATATTAAAATTTGAGGGCATAATTTGTGGATTTGATTTTTATACGATTTAAAATTTCTGTGCCTCATAGCTTAAGTACTTTGGCAGTTTATTTCCTGAATTGACCGGATGAAAGACACTCGGTACATGTACTGCACATCTATATGCAGATGTATCACATATCTAGGCGTTCCTCGCTGCTAATAGCATGCATATATTACAATACAAGTAGTAAAGACTGTCATGTTGTTACTATTTCTGTTGTTGGATCTCCTCAACCTAAGAGCAATTTCCATGTGAGGTGGAGATAATACTTCTATAATATTTTGAAAACATTTTCTGGTACCCTAAAACAGAGTTCCTTGTTTTAACATTCAAAGAAATTACTTAAGCAATTTTGTTTAGATGATATTTTTCTTTCCTCTAAGTTGATGATAAAGTTTAGAGAAGTCAAGTTGGTTATTCATTTATTGATTTTACAAGTGTTAATGTTTCAGGGATCTCCATAATAACAAGTTGACTGGGCCTATCCCTCCTCAAATTGGAAGGCTAAAACGGCTGAGAATATTGTATGTTTCTCTACTCTCCTCTTCTGTAAACTGTTATAAGTAATCGCACTAATTTGTCAATATAATAATTTAATTTATTCCCAATGCCCCACTGAGTTTTGGCATCTTTTTTCATTTTTCCTCATCTTTTTGGTTCTGTTTCTAATATCTTCCTTACTTACAAATTGAATATTATAATTCCTTGATATTGAATTAACTTATTTTAGATTTTGGACGAATACTAAAACCTATAAACAGTTCAAAGTGCTACATTGATGTTGTGCCTAGGTACAGAGATCTTAGTGTATGTATAATGAATATTGAAGCTGATTTGTATGAATGGAATCATGTAAATGTTTTGGTCCTTGGAAAAGTTAGGAAAAAGAGAGAAAAAACAATTAGAAGACGCTGGCTGTCAAGATGTATGAAATTAAAGGTTCCTTAACATTATCTGTATGGTTCTATGTTGACTACTATTGCTTGTGAGATTCTCGAATGGGTATTCTTTTTGATATAATGTGTGCCTACTGTTTTTATGGTGACAATGATTTTCTTGATCACGAACTTTGGTGTGTCACTTCTAGAAATTTGAGGTGGAATAAACTACAAGATGTCATTCCTGCAGAGATTGGAGAATTAAAGAGACTGACGCATTTGTAAGTAATTTCCGTTTCATGGGGGTTTTAATTCTCTCCCTCTCTCTGTACATCTTTCTGATTGTAATTTTTTTCCCCCGAATATGCCTTTAGGTCTCTGAGCTTCAACAATTTTAAGGGTGAAATTCCTAAGGAGATTGCTAATCTACCCGAGCTTCGCTACCTCTACCTTCAAGAAAACCGTTTAACTGGGCGTATTCCACCCGAATTAGGGATTTTACCTAACTTGCGGCATTTGTAATTTGCCACTTCTCTTTTCTCAGTTCTCTAACGGAAAATTTTTCTTGCATCATGTTCTTTCTCCCTCTATACATTTATTAGAAAGGTTTCCTACTTCATTTCTTTTGCTAACTGAGAAACTGTACTTCATGATCTCAGGGATGTTGGTAACAATCACTTGGTTGGTACCATTAGGGAACTCATCCGATTTGAAGGAAGCTTTCCAGTTCTGCGCAACCTGTAAGATAATTACTTGTGGAATTTTTGCTCTGTTTGTTTACAGGTTGAATCTGACTTCTTCAGTTATTTCTGATATCTAGGTACTTGAATAACAACTATTTGACTGGAGGAATTCCTGCCCAGCTTGCAAACTTGACTAATTTGGAAATATTGTAAGTTTTACTATTGTCTGTATGCTGCAGTCTAGGATCTTTAATTTATCACTCTCATTATCACATTCTTTCTTCATCAGTATATTTATGGGTTGTTGAACTTGTTATTGCAATTGTTACAGGTATTTATCCCACAACAAAATGTCTGGAACAATACCATTAGCACTTGCCCATATTCCTAAATTGACTTACCTGTGAGTTTCCTTATTTTGGATACTGGATTGTAGTTTGATATACATATATTTAGGGACCGGATTCAATACTGTTTATTATTTTCTTCTAAGAAATTTTACTTAAAACTGTGTATTGTAACTAGTATCTTTTTAAGTTAAGGGGACAAACTTTGCTTTTCTTTGGGCAATTTATTTTCGTAGTTTTAGACTGATACAATGTCTCTGTGTATATGTTAACTGTGTTATATTGAACCACAATGATTTCAGGTACTTGGATCATAATCAATTTTCAGGGAGGATCCCAGATGCATTCTATAAGCATCCTTTCTTGAAAGAAATGTGAGTTAATTTTATTCACTCCAAAACTGCGGGGAAAGTAACCTCTGTAAACTGATTATATAGTAACATGACCATGCTCTCACTTTCTTGGCTGGCTGTAGGTACATTGAAGGTAATGCATTCCGGCCGGGTGTAAATCCCATCGGAATCCACAAGGTGCTTGAGCTTACTGACACGGAATTTCTAGTTTAGTCGAAAATGTCACATAGTTTCTCTTAATTATATGCCAAAAATATCAATTTGATCACCTTGTATCTTCAAAGGAAGTCAAGGCTGGGGATGTTTATAATTCAATTGTCTAGGTAAGTAGATCGTTTTGATTTAGCACATATTTTTGCCATTATCATGAATGTCATTTGCTTCTTAAATGATTTGTTCTGTAACAGAGATGCTGTCTTGTAATTGTCTTGCATTATACAATACCGTATGTTTAAAGTTCAAATTGATTAAATGATATAGTGAATGTGTATTTTAAAGATTGGTTCCTGAGTTCACCTTCAATTATAAATGACACAGCACTTCCTCTTTTTCTCTCTCTTTTTAGTGTCAGATGACAAATACTTTGAACTTGCAGGCCACATAAATCCTAAACCCGTTTGCTTCTAAAAGTGGGAAAAGTAACTGCATATTTAGACCTTTGATTGCTTCCATCAGTTTTAAAGTTGCAGACAAACAATTTATTAGCTAAAGATAGAATTAATCAATATAAGATCATAATTCGCCAACTGGTAAAAGAAAGTCTCACCCCACATTGGCCATGACTATGTTTCTTGTTCTTTTTTTTTTTTCCCTCTTTTTCCAGAATCCAAAGTGAATTTGCAACCAGTGAAAAACAGAAATTTACACGAATCATTCAAAATGAAAAAGGTCTCAAGTAAATATGCAGGGTATTATGCGTGACAGCAAAAACATTTACACTGCATTGTTAATTGCAAAACTTATTACCCAAAAAACACTATTACACAGTTATAGATACAATTGCTCAGGATTATTGTAACCATACATTAACTATTCTGCAAACTATGAACCTTGACTGGTGACCACATATAGCCCTTATTTCTTTCTAAGAGACTTAAGAGATGTCATACTACACAAGCTCTAGCACTGAAGTTTGGGAATACTATGAATGCAATTGATAAATGAGTGATGTATATTGGAGAATTCACATCAACACGGACAGGATCTAACTTCGGGATACCCTCATCATCTGCCAGCTGTAGTGGAATCCCATTTAGGACCATTGTCTGGCTTTGGAGGTACCCATCTTTTGGAGTTAAATGGTATTCCTCTCTGGTTAAATGTCCATCTGATGCTGTGCTTCCAACCCAAGAAACCGCTCTCTTAATATCTCGAGATAACGAACTTTCTCTGTTGATGTCTTTTCCTTTCACAGTCAGCTTCATGTTCATACTGTTGTGAACACTGATTACATAATCAGTCTGATTGCTTAAATTGATTAGGAGTAATGTTATTCCCTCCTGTAAAAAGAATTACATTCGTCAAATTGAGAGATGATTTGTTCAAAACTGAATAAGCAAAACCCGTCAATGGAAAAAGGAAACACTGGTTTTCCAACAAGGTATTGGGAAGCAAGAGGTGTTAACTGTAAAACAGGTTTTCCAATAATTAAAAAGAAAAGGTGCAAATAGAATAGTTCAAATCTAACAAAATTTGGTCTCTGTGATGTTGCCTGCTAAAATTTGAGCCAAAAATTTTGTTAAATAAGCAACAAGCAGTTGGATTATTTATGGACCATGTGATAGACTTCATAGTCTTGACATTTTGAACTATCACAGTTTCCTAAGAGTTTCATTTCCAACATTATGTTCTGCCCCATCAAATAATAAGAAGTGAAATTGAAATAAAGACTACACTAACCCTTTCTTTTGAACAATGGGCATAAGAGCGTAGAGACGACGACCCATCGGTGGCAACAGACAGAACGCCTTTGCCCATTAATCGATGCCACAGAAGTGCACTGTTTAGTAACCATATATTCAACAAAAGAATGAACTCTGTATTAGACAAGTCTTCCACTAAAATAACATATAATCTACTGTAATAAAGAATGAACTCTGTATTAGACCAGTCTTCCGCTAAAATAACATATAATCTACTGTAATAAAGCTCAAGAAATTGGGTCAGGGAAGGGATAATGCTCTTGCCTGTAATAATCAGGGTTCGGAATGAATGTGGTTGCGTTGAGGAGACCATAGTTCCCACCAACTAAGGTCTGCCTGCAATATACTTTAGTATTGTACTTGGATGACATTCCAAGCTGGTCTAAGTACCTAAAAACAATTAATAGAAAAATAATTGCATTAATATAAACAATGCTTAAATTGATAAACTGGAATGAAGATAAATATATTAACAGCTACTGGGAAAATCAATATCACCAAAAGCTGTTCACAAATGTGTTAGACACATGACGACCACCGCTGTTATATGCCCCACCGGATTCTCCAACCCATGCAGAAGCCCAAGGTCCATACTTTTCAATGGTTTGTTTAAGGTTGCCAAAAGTTTCTGATACTCTGCTCAAGCGCTGGGGATTCAGTATCTTACTCACAAGATTGGAATCAACACCTGAAACAGACAGATGCTCCAATCACAAAAGAAGAGCAACAATAGCAGCTTATCAAATTTCATGTGTATGCTTCGCTATAGGAGAGAAATGAAGAATAATCACTTTTAACTTTGTTTTTGAAAAATCAGGTATTGACTTTTGTTCATTGAAAATATTATCTGAGAGACGAAAAGATTTTTTGATTCTTTGCTATCTTAGAAACAAAATATGGTGCAATTTCATAAATGTCAGACAATATTTCATGTCCTTACAATTTACTGCCCAATGGAGGGGGATCAGTCATCACATAATGCCTGAAAGTTACCTCAAATCCATGATCAAGATCTTATGTTCTAGAATTTTATATGAGATGAAACAGTTCATTGGATGGGAAATGAAAAGTAATGATACAGAGAGTTGAGGGTCAATAATAATCTGGGGTTCATTTATAATAAGGAAATCATTCATACATCAACTCAAAGAATGGACGTTGGGAACCAGTAAATGCTCAATGCAGCTGATATACATGCAACACAGTACAACTTACTCAGTTCTTTTCTTTTTAATGAAGGTACAAACTCCAACTTACTCATTGCAAGGAAGACTGCATAATAACCTCAGCATATGGTAACAACGAGACGAGTAATTTTTGCACTTATAAATCTACTTTCTTGTGTATTTATTTCATTTTATCTACTTTTTGTATTATTATCAGTACCACCTTAGATGCATCTATGAATTGTTTGAAATGAAAATAAATCACTAACACACAAACCGACCTGGCCCCAAATTGTATATATGATGAGTCACGCCATTGACTACATTTGAACCTGAGACCTGAAGAAACTTAGCATACCACTCCTGGTCAAAGAATCCTCCAGGTGCTAAAATTGTGGGCTTTGAGGATGAGTTTTTGTATAATTCATTGATGATATTCTTGAGGTTGATCAAGTCTTTCCCATATAGCTCTGCATCAACACTTGCACCAATGGAAGTTCTTCCACTCAACTCATTACCTAGAATGAAAGCAAAAATAGATGTGAGGCAAGGGGGAAAAGATGTAAATGAACCAAGTGATTTGTGAAAATTCTAATGTTAGATATACCATATTCCCATGAATCTATTTGGTATCCCATTGACATAGTATACTTTAAAAAATCACGGGCATTATTAGAATCCCAAGCTCCTCCCCAAGCATTGTGCCTAATATTGTGCCTCCCATGGAGTGCGTTCAAGCCAAAACTTACTATAGCCCTGCAAATGTAAGATTAAGCTGACATCATGACACTCAGAAACAAAATTAGGATAAAATGTTTGGGGGGGAAAGAAAAAGCGAAGAAACATACAATCGACATGATAATAGTTTTAGGAAAGGTTTGAAACAAAATCAAAATAGTTTTACGAAAGATTTGAAACAAAATCATATGTCCCATATAATAAGAAATTCGGACAACAGAGGGCATTCAAACTCCAACCCAGCACCACTAGATCACTTGAAAGAACTGCTTGAAAAGAAGAGATGAGAAGTTAGCTTCAATGAAGTCAAAACACTTGCGGGAGAAAACTGTCAAAATATAAGAAATTGAAGGAATTTATTAGATCGGTTGCGATTTTAGATTAAGAAAATAAACTACACTGTAAGTTAGTAGGGGTTCTCTTTCACGTGTTATGTTAGAACAAACTAGATATATTTGAACATTAGACTCCATTGAGATTACTTGACCATGTAAAACACCTTGGTACATTAACATCAGAGATTTAATAATCGACAAGAAAATTTGGTATTTAATGATTAGACAAAAACGTCATACAACTTACCCTGTTCTATTAAATAATTGGTTTAACTCATCCCACCTTTGCATGTGCAAGCATCCTTTTGAAAAACCAAATAACCCATCTTTCATCTTTCTGAATGGATGGCAAGGAGCCTTCAGATCTCCAACATCATACAACACTTGATCTTGCAATGAACCTCCAATTCTTATCCTCAAGCTCTGGAAAGCTATCACAACACAAAATTCAAAGGGCTTTTATTTTTTAGCATCCAAGAGGCTTTTAACACGTATCTTATTCGAAGGGTCACATAAAATTCTCACATCTAAGTATCCTCTAAGATGCTAATAAATATCACAAAGATTGTCATCAAACTTTAATTGTACTAGATTATCATGAGGACTGCAATTTTCCCAAACCTTGGATTGCATTGGCGAGCAAAGGATGAGATAAGTCCTGAAAATACCAAATTGCATGGAGCTATTAAATCATAAGAAAGCTGTATTGAATCTGAAAAAAAAAAAGTACGATTTTCCAAGCCTCACCAAATTTATCACAGATGAATTTCCCCAAGGACAATGATTGTAATTACACTTGTCATGAGGCCACCAATCCACAGTAGCACATATAAAATGTTCATCATTCGTAGCAACTGTTTTAGTGGCATCCACAAAAATTGTAACGCGTGTAACATCTCGAGCCAAAATTACTGGGAGATAAGAAATCAGATAGATAAACAAGGAGAGGAAGATCCCCATTGTTAAGAAAAATGAGCTGCAATCAAATGATAAGCTCAAATTAGTGGCGGTTCTTCGAATTTCAAAATTCTCTTCTGCAATCCATATTTCTCAAATGAAGAAGAATGACAGAAATCACTTTTGACAAAATTGAGTTGAAAATGGCATAAAATATGCAAATTGCAACAGCCACTCATCGCTAAACTACACAATTTATGCTGCACGTGTTCAGCTTAAAAAAACATTAACAAGAAAAAACCTAGAAGCCAAAATCAAGTTTGAATATTTAACAGCTTATCATAATCTTTACAAAGAAAAGCAAAATGGAGCAAAGATTTCACAACACAAGCTATAAACTAAAGCAGATATGGTTACAGATCTTTATCCGGTTACAGAAATAATTTATCTTCTATGTTTACCACAACTGCTTGTTGAAAAAGGATAAGAACTCTCCTGAAAATTGCTAAACTTCAGGTTTTGTAGGAACCCACATTCATTGATTTAAGAACCAAAGATTGAAACAGACTTCAATGATGCACAATCAGAGAACTGAAAAAAGAATTTTAAAAAATAATAATAATAATTTAAAGAGAAAAGGTAATTTCTCTGAGAATGATGCAATTACCAGTAGAAAATGCATCTTAGCAAAGCAATATTGTGACAACTGGGTAGATTCAAAACTTGATCCCAAGATTGATATTGAAAACTTGAATATCAAAACTCGATCTCAAGATTGATACACCATAACTTGAATGTACCAAAACTTGATTCAAGATTCAATACAGCTTTAACGGCCAAAACACTGTAGAGACAACTTGGTAGGTTCTTTAAACCCAAAACCTGTGGGTTACGGGTCATGTCCTTTCCAGTTTCCAAAATATAGACTTTGATAAGTCAGTCAAGTCCATGAATCAAGGAAATGCCATCTCAAAATATACAAGCACACTAAAGTGCAAGAAAGCAAGGCTGTAAGGTCCACAACTGCAATTAGCTAAAGATGGAATGTGGTGGCCAGCTCATAAAGAAGTTTTCTTATTACCTATCTAATCTATTTGTGAAACAAGAAAACAGATCCAATGTTGAGCATTAATTAACTTAAAGCCACCCAAATTCAGTGCAAGAAATATCAAGGAAAAGAAACTGATAATAAACAAACCTGAAAATGCGAAATCTGACAACATGCTAAAAATACACAAAGCTCGATACTAAAACAAGTTATTACCAATCAAATCCAAAGCAGCCCACACAGATTTTGACAAAAATAACACCAACCCAGATGCGAACTAACCTCAAATAACAAGAAGATCCACTGTGAAGTACCAGTGAAGCTCAGTCCCACACGAAGTTTCCTTAAGCAAAGCAAAAGAAGAATGGGGCCTCTGTTTATCCAAAGCTAGAGCTCTCTCTCTTCTTATCTTGGTGTTAAAGACACTTGTGTGTAGTAGCTACAATGAAAAGACAGCATGTTAGTTGAAATGGGTCTGTCAAATAAATCTGTACTAAAAATCCACCTAAACTTAGCTGTTAAAGCCTTTAATTAAAGCTCAAGTATCAGCGCAACTCTTACTGCGGGATTAGTTGTATGCAACAGTAAAAATAATCTTTTTACAGAAATGCTAAGATAGAATGTTCACACACACAAGTGTCAGTGAGAGTCACTCATTATCTCAAACTTTTTGAGCATGTTCATAATTGATGCTTCTGCTTTTGGTGAGATTCCAAGCTGGCTTTAACCTGAAGCTATGCCTTCCCCAGATATACGTTTTTCCTGAAATGGGGATTGCTTGATGTGTCAATGCGGTCCAGCGTAAAGGTGCAGTATTGAAAAATAAATAAATAAATAAACACATCAGCAATTACTCCATGCCCCGTGACTTACGTCACATTCTCTGCGGTCAATTTCTTGACTTTTGTTACAGCAGGGGTGAGATCTTGTTTTGTTTTTCAGGTTTTTATTAATGGGTGTGTGTCAAACTTTGCGGTGCGGTGCACGGATTTTATCTACTTGGACTTATTAAATTTATTTATATGTTTATTTTGAGGACGGTGAATGATTGGTTTTGTTTTTCATTATTCATTCTCTTTAGTCACGACTAATCATCTTTTAAGAATTAAGATTCATTTTGAGCACGTTGTGTGCCACTTTAAAATTTTCTATCAACACATCTTATTTAAATTGAAAGTAGGGTTTATTTATTTATTTAAAGATAAATATTACAATCTCTTATTTTGAAAAATATAATTTGATTTCTTGATATCTATCAAAATTAGTTAGACAATTTTTGAATATTTAGGTTACTTCTATTAATTTGCGTGGAGAATTTATGGTTCAACCAATGTAAGCTACTGGGTTTCTTTTCCACAATTTTTTTTAGGTCATCCGTTGCCAACTCAAACAAATCCTTACCTTCCCTATTATTTCCTAGGGGAAGAGCTTCCTGGGAGCTCTTTTTCCAGTAGAAATTGTTTACCTTTCTTTGTTTTCTGTTTAATTTTCTCTTGTCTCTCCTCTTTGAATGGAAGTGAATCTCTGTCTAAATCTAAAATCTTGATGGTTTTGTTCCATCAAGATTTAGATCTTTGGCGGTTGTTTGTGATTGTTTTCTTTTTATCTCTCCTCCACAAATGACAATAAATTTTCACCTAGATCTAAATAGTGGTTGATTTTATTTGTTATTACGTGTTTTTTTTTAAGATATGAATTACGCTTGAGTCTTAAGTTATTTTAAGTATCGTATCTGAATCTATTTTGAGCTTATATTTTTATTATTATGATGTTGTATTATTGATTGATTTAACTCTGTAATAAAAATTTACTTTTTTATTAAAAAAATAATAATCATGTCAGGTAATGTTTATTTTTTGGAGTGAGAGTGTGGAGTGTGGATTCCTTCCACTCCAGTGTTTACTTACCTTAAAAAATGGGGAGTGAGAGTAAAAATCCGTGGGTTCCACTCAATTTTAGAGTGGGGAGTGGGATTCCCACTCCCATGGAGGGAGGTGAGAGTGGAAATCCACTCCTCCCTCTTCCCATTTTATCCTTATAAAAATAAATAAATAAATAATATTTAATAAAATAAATAATATCATATTTAATAAAATAAAATAATATCATATTTAATAAAATAAATAATATCATATTTATTAAAAATAATAATTATATCATATTTATTTTATTAAATTTAATAAAATAAAAATAAATAAATATTATATTTAAATTAATAATATTAAACATTAATTTTAATAAATATTAATTATTTATTTAATTAATAATAATAAATATTTTATTCTAAAAAAATATTAATTTTGTACTATATTATCAATAATAATATTTCATTTGTGTTGCTATTATTAATAATTTTTATTCACATAATTTAAATTTAAATTAATAAAAAATTATGATTTACATAATTAAGAATATTAGTAATTATTACTAATTTATAAATATAATAAAATATTTATTTTATTTTTCAAATATATTTTTTATTAATTTTTTAATTACAAATTATAATTCTGTACATAAGGATAAAATTATAATTTAAAACAATTTACTCACAATCCAAGATAAAGTAAATAAATAATTAGGATTCTAATTGACAATCCATACTTTCATTTAGTGTAAGTAAACACCCTACTCTCACTCCCACTCCACACTCCTAATCCAAGGATTCTCACTTTTCAGAATTCTCACTCTAATCCAAAAAGTAAACGCAGCATCAAAATATTGGGAATAAATGACGTAAAAAAAAAAAAGACCATTTCTTTTATAATGTTAGGGAAGTCCTGAAAAATGAGTAGGAAACTAAACTCTTATCCTAGAAGAGAAAGCAACATTCACAGGAAATAACAATATAAGCCGAAGATTTCAAGACAAACTAATACTACTACATCTGCTGTATCACTCTCAAGGTTTAGATTTCCACCTAAATCTAAACGGTGGTTAGTTTTATTAATTATTATACGTTTTCTTCTAGATATGAATTAAGTTTGAGTCTTAAATTATTATAAGCATTGTATTCGAATATATTTTGACCTTCTATTTTTATTCTGATGATCATGTATTATTGACTGATTTAACTCCTTAATAAAAGATTTACTTTCTTATTTAAAAAATATTAAATGTTGAAGTATTGGGGATGAATGATATAAAAATAAATCCATGGGATGGCTACTTCCAAAGTCAGAAATATGAAACAAACAACTCCTCATTTGTAGGGATGACAATGGGGAGGGGAGGGGACCAATCTCCCCATACCCATTCCTGATATTTTGTGTATGTCATTGTTCCCGTCAGAATTGCTTAAGAGAATCCACATCCCCTCTCCGAATAATAACAGGGGATCCCTGAGGGTCCCCGGTCCCCGGTCCCTGAATAATAAATAGTTTAATACATTTTTTTATTTTAAATTAATCATATTAAAATAAAAAAAAATCAGATAAAACTAAAGTTCAAAATATATCTTACATTAATATTCATCCATTTCAAAGTCACATTCAAAATATAAATTATTAAAATAATTATATTTGTCAATAACTCAATCTTCATAATCCTACAATAAAAAGAAAAAAAAATTATTTTTATTCATCCCCGTCCCCTCTCCGAATAAAAAATTGGATAAAAAATTTTCTTCGTCCCCTCTCCGAATAAAAAATTAGGTATAAAATTATCTCCGTACCCTCCCCGAATAGAAAAAATCTCCGAAAATACCCGTCCCTATAGAAATTTTTGCCATCCGTACTCATTTGTCATTATTCAACTCAAGAACAAACCAAATCTTACTTCTTTTGTGACTTTTTTTTTTTAAAGGAAGTTTACCCATTTACGGACTTTTCCAACTTTTAATTAAAAAAAAAAGGTTTTTTTTTTGGGGGGGAGTCTTGCTTCCTTTCTGAGCGACATTTTTTCTTGCTTTTGATAAGTTATTGGTGGATATCACATGAATATTTGTCTTTATGAACATATGATTTTTACCCACAATATTAATAAGAATAATCCTGTCAAAAAATATTAATTTTCCTGATATTTTTACTTGAAAAAACTTAACAATTTAATAATATATGAGTAAGTACCTATAAATTTTGGGATAAGTTATTTTTACACAAACAAATATGTGAACTAATATAGTGTTTTCACTCCACTAGTTATGCAAAATAATATAATTATTAAAAAAAATTTATTCCAATTTATTTAAATTTGAGACGAAGAAAATGATTATTGATTTTTTTTTCCTCTTTAGAAGATGATGATGGAAATTCAAAAAGCAATGTGAGAACAGAATAGTGCAAATATGGAATTTAAAATTATCCATCATTCAAAATGAAAATGGAAAAATAAAAATTTAACTGTTATTTTGGATACATCTGTGATTAAAAACAGAAGGCAAGGGTAGAAAAAGTAAAACTGAACTGTGTTGGCACTCTTGTTGTTCATTCTCAATTTTATAAAACTCAATTCCCATTTCCCTCCCCTCTTTTTTTTTTCTTCTTTTTTTTTCTTTTTTTACAATTAAATAAATAATAAACCCTAAAATATATTCTAAAAGAATATTTCTCCAAATATTCAATTTTTTTTTTCTTTTTCCTCTCAGTTCTTTCCCAATTCCATTTCAGTGGAACTCAATTTACCATCCTCATTGTCATTTTCATTGTTTAGCTCATTCTGTAGACTGAAATTTGTTTTCTTTGCTTCCCAAAGATGATTTCTTTTTTTGATTACTTGAAGATTTTGGATTTTGTTGATCACCCATTTCGATATTGATCGTCCTGGTCATTTATGATTGGTAAAGCTTGCACTTTGATACGTAAAACAAGAATTTTATATACCTCTGCAGTTGTAAATTTAGGGTTTTAGATTGCACACTTGATGACTTGTTTGTTGGGGATTTGTTTTTTATTTTGCCATTGAGAGGGAATTTGATGGAGAACAGTGGAGGAGAAGCAGTGGATGATCAGGGCTCAGGATGGTTTGAAGTGAAAAAGGTGTTAACTTTTTGATAATTTTATTTGATTCCCATTTGCTTATTTGCATAATGTGATGATTTTCTGTATGGATACTTATATATGCCCGGGTTGATTACTAAAGAAAATGAACCAGAAGATGAAATAAAATGTGAAAATTTGAGTCTTGGGTCTTTTATTTTTAGATTAAAACTGTGATAGTGAGCTCAATTAACCTGAGGTTTTCAATGCCTCTTCTTTTTTCTGCATTTTTAGGAACACTATGTGAATCCCTTGACTGAATAATTAAATTGGAATTAAGTCTTCATTCTGACTGTTAAAAAAATATGTTACATATTGGTGCTGACCCTGCACTTTGGTATATTGGTATTAAGTAGTTTGAATGTGAGTGAGGAAATTCTATTGTCCTTCTTTTTTGAACTTCTAAAACTGACTGCCAATTGTTAAATCTGTTAGGATGTCTTCTTCAGAATGGTTGTTAATTTCCCTGAGCTGCATTTTGTTTAGTAAGAAAACCTGTCAAGATTACTCGCTTTCACATGGATTACATTACTGATATTTTCCCCTGTTATTAAGAAGCACTTTTTGTTTCATTTTTCATTTCTGTAGTATATACTTAATTTTAGGATGAGCTACATGTTTTTCAATTATTATGTTTTGTTAACTACGGTCACATGGTTGTGATAAGATTTGATTACCAGTCATGTGATGCTTAAAATGGAGAAAAAGATATGTTAACAATTTCAATCAAAACGTGATCCATCTGAGTGTTGTTGGCTTGCTTAACTTCATATTTTGATTTCTTGTCTAGAAACATAAAAGTAGCTCAAAGTTTTCCCTGCAAAGTTGGGTTGGGGGCTATTCAGGAAAAAGTGCTTCTAATTTTCAGCATGGTCGGCGACCAGTAACAAATGAAAAAAGAAGAAATTCAGATGGTAAGAACAGATCGCAACGTTTGAAGGCAGGAGGAAGTTTTGGCATACACAGTGAGGGTGCTGCTGAAAATTCGAGTACCACATCAAATAAAGATAAAAAGGGTACAAATTTTCTTGATAACTCTGTTGTTAAACAAGTCTCTGACTCTCAGAAATCACCTCAACTGTTTGTTGCAAGTTCCAATGGTGGAAATGTAGATATTCAGATAACGACGCTGAAGGATAAGCCTGGCGTGGTTCAGAAAATCAAGTGGGGTGATCTGGAGGATGATGCTCCGGAACTGCTCCGGGGAAACAGTGTTGGAGCTGAAATTAAGTTTGGTGATATTGGACATGATAATT
Source organism: Citrus medica (assembly GCA_002013955.2). Lineage (NCBI taxonomy): Eukaryota > Viridiplantae > Streptophyta > Magnoliopsida > Sapindales > Rutaceae > Citrus > Citrus medica. Next base: position 212,792 of record MKYO02000672.1, on the reverse strand, counting down.
TGGTGGCTTGTAGGAAGCACGAGAACAATCAAGATTTAGCTTCATGTATTTCTTCTTGTAAAATAATCCAAGAGAACCAATTCACAACAAAACCTGGAAATGTAGATAGTTACGCTCATAAGACAAATTCTTTATCTGGTAAGGATCATGTAAGTGAAGGAAACTATGAAGAGGCTGATAAAATATCTTCAGAAGATGTAGGAATATTGATTGCAAATGAGAAAGTAATGAATGCTGATGATGATGCTTCAAGTTCCAAGGAAGTGCATATTGAGGACACCAAACCAGTGAATAATGATCATCCGATTGCAAACGAGGAGCTGCAGGTTCCTGTTATTGCATCTGAGGTTGATGAGCCAAAAACTTCTGAGATAGCAGTTGTTGATGAGGGTTCAAGAGGGGTAACAGGCCGAGGCTCCGAGTCATGCATTCCTGAACAGAATGGACCTGAAATTTCAGGAGATCTTTCTTGTACAACTTCTGTTGATAAGGATTGCAGTTCCCTATGTGCTACTGTACAGGATGATCTCTCAAGGGCTCAGAGCCTGACTGCCCTTGGTGAAGATGATTCCAGTGAAAGCAAAGAAAGGTTTAGGCAACGACTGTGGTGCTTTCTCTTTGAGAATCTTAATAGGGCTGTGGATGAACTCTACCTTCTCTGTGAACTTGAATGTGATTTGGAGCAGATGAAAGAGGCTATTCTTGTTCTTGAAGAGGCTGCATCTGATTTCAAAGAATTGACTACCAGAGTGGAGGAGTTCGAAATTGTGAAAAAGTCCTCTTCTCAGTCAATTGATGGGGCACCGATCACTCTGAAGACTGACCATCGCAGGCCACATGCCCTCTCATGGGAGGTAATGATGCTCCCCTCTTTATGTCAGGAATATGAACTTTTGGCTTTAGGTACTCACTTGATATAGAACCTCTTTAACAGTATGATAAGCATGTGTGTGCTTGGATGTGCATTTCTCATCTAATTATTTTCCTTGTCACCTTTTCTTTTCTCTTTAAATAATTATTACTATTGTTTGGCTTATTTTCTGTTCTTCTGCATGGTAAGTTGGTAACAGAAAGCAGAATTTAAAGCTTCTTATGCCGAATAGAAATTAGGTACTGAAAGGGTTAGAAGTAAACACTAAATGATAAAGTGCACAAATTTTTTATTGCATAAAGAAATATAAAGTGTCTTTGACCAGTTAATAAATTACAATGAATTCTTGCCTATTATCATATTACTATGAAGCAACTTCCTACGGCAAGGACTGATTGGGTTAGGTCTTCTGGGGTGGCTGAGAACTGGAGTGGGCAGGGGCCCTTTTACTTAACTTAATAGCACAGCGACATTTGCCCATCTAGATGCTACCGTACTATCAAGAGGATTAGCTGCTAAAGGTATCCATCCTGCAGTTGATCCTTTAGACTCACGTCAACTATGCTTCAACCTCGTATTGTTGGCGAGGACCATTACAAAATGGCGCAAAGAGTTATCCAAGTCTACAAAATTCTTGATTCTGTGGTCAAAACTGAACAATAACTATTCGTAACATTAATAGTGATTCATGAACTAAACTCGAATATATATTATATATTTTCCTGAAGTTTCCTAGTTTATTTCATTATGTAGCTCTGTAATATGAAAATGGTTTGTTATGCAATAAGTGCAGGTTCGAAGAATGACAAATTCACCTCACAAAGCAGAAATACTTTCATCATCACTGGAAGCATTCAAGAAAATTCAACAAGAAAGAGCTAGTTTGTGTGCTGCTAATAATGCAAAGTTCCTGGGCCTTGACTGTTCAAATTGCCATCATACATCTGATGATAACTCGAAGGAAGCAGCCATAATAAGTGATGTAACACAAAATGGTATGGATTCAGTGATGAATCCAAGAAAACAAACAGTCCCAAGTCCAGGTAATACAGGTGGAGAGAAGCGAAATTTTGAGTCAGGAAGGTCAAGCAAAGGAAGCTCCGTACAAAATGGCAGTGACCCTTCACGGTATCCATCCTCTTTGAATCTTAATTCATCTAGGCTACCTCCTAAGGATACTTCTGCTGCTTCTGGTTCGGGAAAGAGCAAGAGAGAACATCTTGGATCTGAAACAGATAAGCTGCTTTCAAAGAAAGAAAAAATTTTGGCAGAAATTGTTACTGATAAAAATTTCAAACCTACAGATCCTCTTAAGAGGCAAATTGCTCTCACTGAAAAAGATAAAGAAAAAAGAAATGCCGCTTCATGGAAATCTATGGATGCATGGAAGGAGAAGAGGAATTGGGAGGATATACTTTCATCTCCTTTCCGTGTTTCTTCGCGTATATCTCATTCGCCAGGCATGAGCAGGAAAAGTGCTGAGCGTGCACGCATTTTGCATGATAAATTGATGACTCCTGAAAAGAAAAAGAAAACTGCCTTAGATTTGAAAAAAGAAGCTGCAGAAAAGCATGCACGGGCAATGAGAATTAGAAGTGAGTTGGAGAATGAGAGAGTTCAAAAGCTTCAACGTACTTCAGAAAAATTAAATCGTGTTAATGAATGGCAAGCTGTTCGCACTATGAAGTTACGAGAAGATATGTATGCTCGCCACCAGCGTAGTGAGTTACGGCATGAAGCTTTTCTGGCACAGGTTGTGAGGAGAGCTGGTGATGAAAGCAGTAAAGTTAATGAGGTTCGTTTCATTACTTCCTTAAATGAGGAAAACAAAAAACTTATTTTGCGCCAGAAACTTCATGATTCAGAGTTGAGGAGAGCTGAAAAACTTCAAGTGTTAAGAACTAAACAGAAAGAGGATATTGCTAGAGAGGAAGCTGTTTTAGAACGCAGAAAACTCATTGAAGCTGAAAAGTTGCAGCGTCTAGCTGAGACGCAGAAGAAAAAGGAAGAGGCTCAAGTTAGAAGGGAAGAGGAACGGAAAGCATCCAGTGCAGCACGAGAGGCAAGGGCAATTGAACAGCTCCGTAGGAAGGAGGAAAGAGCCAAAGCTCAACAAGAGGAAGCTGAACTTCTGGCACAGAAATTGGCCGAGAAACTTAGTGAAAGTGAACAACGTCGCAAGTTTTACCTGGAGCAGATACGAGAGAGAGCCTCTATGGATTTCAGGGATCAGTCTTCTCCTTTACTGCGTCGTTCTATTAATAAGGAGGGTCAGGGAAGATCTACACCTATAAACAACAATGATGATTGTCAATCAAGTGTTGTTACTGGGGCAGGTGTATCCAATCTTGCAACAGGCAATGTGTCCTTGCAACATTCTCTGAAGCGGAGGATTAAAAGAATTCGACAAAGACTTATGGCTCTGAAATATGAATTTCCTGAGCCACCAGTCGGTTCTGAAAATGCTGGCATAGGATATAGAACAGCAGTGGCCACTGCAAGGGGAAAAATTGGGAGGTGGCTTCAAGAACTTCAGAAACTCCGGCAAGCAAGAAAAGGAGCTGCAAGTATTGGTCTAATAACTGCTGAAATGATTAAGGTATTTATTCTGGACCTCTGTGTGATGGATATTCATGATGTCATAAGATACTGCAATGGCGTAGGCTGCATTAAGTATGGGTGCAATTTGTTTATGTTAGATTGTAATGCTCAGATCGTCTTAGTGATAGAAAATCCACATTTGTTGAGAGTATTTAGGCACCGAATTCATATGCTCTCGTAATTTCTTGTCTTGAGAGGTCTTTTCTATTCTTGTTCCACTCCTTTAGCTGTTATTAATTCTTTAATGTTCTAGTTTTACTAATAAGGACATCTGCTTGTTCACTTCCCATGTCATAGAGATTTCATTTCTGTTGGCTTATTAACCTTATTGAGTAATGAAATTATCAAAAAGGTCAATAGTTTTTAATGGAACATATTGGAAAAGCACTGTAAATGGTAAATTTGGCTATGACTCTCTTGGTAAAATTCTGAAATTAACTATTTCTCAGTCAGAATCATGAATCCTTTGATTAGTGAATCTTTTTCTTAGCTGTTGGGAGAACCTTGGGATGGCACAAATTGCTATTCTTGCAGTCTGCACCCTTTGTTGTCTACAACAAGCCATAAAATGAACCACATTCTCCTTTTCATAGTGGTGCACCATTGCGGTCATTTCTTTGGGTGGGTTTTGCAGAGTGTTGCATACATAATTTATTGCTTCTAAAAATTTATTTATGTTCAGTTCTTGGAGGGAAAGGACCCTGAGCTGCAGGCTTCTCGCCAAGCTGGTTTGCTTGATTTTATTGCTTCTGCCCTACCTGCTTCCCATACATCAAAACCTGAAGCTTGCCAAGTGATGATACACCTTCTAAAACTGTTGAGGGTAGTGCTATCTGTGCCATCTAATAGGAGCTATTTTCTTGCACAAAATCTCTTGCCCCCAATCATCCCAATGTTATCAGCTGCCCTTGAAAACTATATAAAGATTACTGCATCTTTAAATGCCCCTTGCAGTACCAGCTCATCATCAAGCAAAGTATCGGTTGAGAATTTTGAATCAATAACAGAAGTTCTGGATGGATTTTTGTGGACTGTTGCTACAATTTTTGGTCACATAAGCTCTGATGAATGGCAACTCCAAATGCGTGATGGCTTGCTAGAGCTTTTGATTGCTTACCAAGTTATTCACCGTCTGCGAGATCTTTTTGCACTCTATGATAGGCCCCAGGTCGAAGGCTCACCTTTTCCTTCCTCAATCCTACTAAGTATCTCTCTGCTGCTGGTCTTAACATCCAGCTCCGGAATTGTTAGTTCCATCAATTGGGAACCTTCTCCTATTGAAACAGTGGCAGTAAATGACAGTCCGGAAATGAAACTTGCTGTGTCTGTGGAGTCTGGATATGGCTCCATAAATAATACCTCTGGAGACATGATTGTACCATTAGCAGATGTACCAGAGGAAAGCCCATTAGATGAGTCATGTAAAGTAAAAGATTCAGGACCCATTGGGAATGATAGTGAAAAGAAGATGAACAATAGTTCAGTTGGGTTGATTGATACTGACAGAGAAAAGACTGATGGCATAGATGAATCACAGAGAACTGTAACCCAGGGGAAGGATGAAAAACACTTGGCAGATATGGTTGCAGTGCAAAAGAACGAGAAGATGTTGAACTTGAAACAACCTGTGGCTTTTCTTCTTTCTGCCATATCGGAAACTGGATTAGTCAGTCTTCCTTCTCTATTGACATCCGTGCTACTGCAGGCAAACAACAGATTATCTTCTGAACAGGTAACTTTGCTCCTAGCTACAGAAAATTTTCTGCATGAGTTAGTCATTTAATTCTAGCATCTTCTGCATTAGGGATCCTGCATAATTTCCTTGCTCTTGTTTAGTCATTTTCCCAGCTGTTTTAAGTTGGTGTGATGATGTTCCATCTATTCATGTTTGTATTTCTGTTTAAATTTTAGGCCAGCTAAATGTATAGGTTTTGTTTAGTGGTCTGTTAATCTCAATCAATCTTTTATTTCTTATTCTCTCTCAACAATTTAACCGAAAGTGGGTGCAACAAGAGAACTTCCTCAGATGTGCTATTGCCATGGTATAAATCAGTTATCACCCTAGAAAATGCAACTGTAGGATTGTGATGACTTCACCTTATAAGAAAAAGTGATTGACTGACCAGTACCAGTACTGGAACAGATGCTTTTGGTACTTTGCTAACAAATGTAAAACATTCCACACCTTAAGGAAATGAACTTTTTGTTGAAGAGTTCTCATTACTAGAACTGGTTATTAATTATTATCAATCTGATCTTTTTTGCCAGTATATATGTTTTCCTTGATAAGTTATTTGTACCTGAAAATATCTTCAAATTGTTAGCTGATTCTGTCATGTGTCCTGCTTATGTGTACTTAGTGAGATAGTTTTTCTACTATTTCAGGCCTTGTATGTGCTTCCATCTAATTTTGAGGAGGCAGCAACTGGAGTGCTCAAAGTTCTGAACAATTTGGCTCTTCTGGATATCATGTTTTTGCAGAGAATGCTAGTAAGTTAATTTCACTTATCATGTTGCATTCTGATTTCATGATGATAATTTTCAAACTTAGCTTTAGTAACGATTCCTTGAGGATTTATGACAGTTGGAGATGTGCATCTTTAATGTTTTGCATGCTTATTTGACCCATTTTATCTCAAAATTGCTATCAGGCTAGGCCAGACCTGAAGATGGAATTTTTTCACTTGATGAGTTTCCTTCTTTCTCATTGCACTAACAAATGGAAAGTGGCCAATGATCAGGTAAATTTGTCATGCCACAATGTAGACCACATAAAGTAGATGGCATGCATGATAGGCAGCCTGTAGCCTTCAATTGGAATAGTTTCTCTCATTGTTAGGAATTGATTAAATTTATATTGCATGCATGGTACTTAGCCTATAGCCTTTAATTGGAATAGAGCCTCTTGTTGAGGAAGTGATTAAAGTAGAGTACCATCTTAGGCTCACGCAAAATTGTATAGTCATAAATATTAACACATCATGTCACGGCTGTAGAATAAATATTTTGGGGGAGTATTTGCTGCAGATTGTGGTAAATGCTTTTTTGCTTTCTTTGAACTTTCAGGTTGGTCTGCTTCTGTCAGAGTCTTTATTGCTTCTTGGGTACTTTGCCTTGTTTCACCCCGGGAATCAAGCTGTCCTTCGATGGGGACATAGTCCTACAATACTTCACAAGGTCAGTGAATGTTCAAGAAAGTTTTTCTTAAATCTTCAGATATAACAGGTAAAATCTAACTGTTGAGTTGGAATTACACAGGTATGCGATTTGCCATTTGTATTCTTCAGTGATCCTGAGTTGATGCCAATTTTGGCCGGCACACTAGTTGCGGCCTGTTATGGGTGTGAGCAGAACAAGGGTGTGGTTCAACAAGAACTTAGTATGGATATGCTACTTTCTTTGTTAAAATCCTGTAGAAATGTTCTGCCAGTAACTCAACCCAACTCAACCTTAGAGAATTTCTCAGTGGATGATTCTAGTGAGTGTAATCAACAGAGTTCTGAATCTAGAAAATCTCAAGGAGATAGTTCCCTAAAATCAAGCCGTTACAATGGTAAAAGTGCAAGATTATCTCTTGGAAAGGGCAGTGCTTTAGGAAATAGCATGAGAATTGGCAAGATGAGAAACCAAAGAGATAGCAAAGGAACCAAAACTTGTGAAGATATGACTCCCAAGCGAAATCCACAAACTTTAATGCTGCACTCTAGATTCCCTAGCCGCTTCATTGATAAAGCGGAGCAGTTTTTTTCGGCAGAGATTACCAATGATCTCAGTTGTTGAAATGTAAGGTTCCTCAACTACATGCTTGTTTAATGGTTTTGCAGCACTCACGGTAGCATAGTGCTTCTAATTTTAGGTAGCCCCTCCAAAGCCCAACTGAGAAAGATGGAGTCTCTAAACTTTAATGCTGCACTCTGGTGGGTTTTTTTTTCCCATGATGGTGGGGCGGTGGGCATTTAGAAATTCTAAATTATAGGAAAGAAAATTGGATCAATATATCATAATATAGTGCGGTAATCTTGGTTTGGCACCTGCTGTTCAAAGGGCACAGGCGGCTCTAGAAGGATCGGTCAAACAACGTATGCATAACACTTTACTTTCTTTGGATGAATCGTAACAAGTTACACATGTATATATTTCCAGTGACTTTTCACAGGGATATCCCTGTAATCTCTTGTAATGACATCTGAACTATATAAACGACTTTCTTGGATTGTTAGTGAGCTAAGCTGACAAAGAATGATTAAAAATGTATCACTTGGACAATGTTCTATCTTGGATAATGTTCTATCAAGCTATTCGCGGCAAGTTTTTACTGTAACTTTTTGTGGTTTTTTCCAAAACTTCCTAATACATAATGGTGCTTAGAGAAACATGCAAGCCATCTACAAACAAAATACAAATTAGTAAAAGTATCGTCTAAAACAGCCAGGCATCAAGCCCGTCGAGTCTACTGCACACAGCAAGGGAAACCACAAATACTTCTTATGGCAATTTAACGAAATTTATAACGGCGGCTGATGTAAATTTTTATTATACAACAGGGGGACTAGTTGAAGCATTCCCTTATCTTTAGGTTATCAAGATTTGGAGGAATTCAAGACTTCACTTTCAGCACTGCTGCTAATGCAACCTGAATAGGAACTTCCGGGAACCTTGACCAAAAGTTCATCCTCAATTGTGTTTTCTTCCATCTCCATATGCATCTGGTCCTGAAAATTATGTATGTCATTGCAAGATCAGTTGGAAATAAAGAAATTACAACGATGTCGTCTCTAAACAAATATTTTATACCGGAAATAACTTTTTAGCATAATAGAAAGAGCATTTTAGTTTTATCTGACAGCAATAGAATAGAATATCTGATCTTTTCTTCTCAAGACCACAATGTCTACCAGCTCAGGACTTTTGACCAGAACGTAAGCTACCTAATTTGGATTGGAACACACAAAGCAATCCTACCCACTGAACTGGACTCAAAAGATAGATTTCCATGCTGTTGTACCAGGATCCACTAGCAATCTCAAACACCAGTCATGATATAGAACAAGTGAAAAACAGAAACGTTGGAAGATTTTGTAAGATTTCCTAGGATTTTTTGTAATTATGTATCATATTTGGTTATGTGCTATTTTAAGTAGTTGGGAGATGTGTGAACTGTACAGATATTTTAGGAAAAAGTTTTTATTTTTCCTTTAATAAGGGAGATTAGTTACTTGATTTGTATCCAAGAGAGATCTATAAATTCTTATGTACAGAAGCATAATAAAATATACCCTATTTGTCATATTTTTGTTCTCTGCTTTAAGAAACGTGGAAGTAATTTAGTGAAGGTGCATAAAATGGGAGATATCATTAAAAGCTGAAGATCTTCTCTCTAATATACCTTTGCATGAGGGACAGTCCCATCAACATTCAGATCATTTTGTATGCCATCCATGATTACTTTGAGTTGTTTCCTTGCCTTAGCCCTAGTTGAGCGTCGTTCAGCACATTGTGCACTAGTAACATTGTAGTGGCAAGCAACACAAAGAGTTCGCATGTTTTCCAGCCTGCATTCACCTGAGAAAATTTTTGAGAAAATTAATTAATTAAAAACAAAGACTCGAATTGTTAATTTCACTGTTAGTTGTCAGCTAGGGAAGCTCATGGTCTTTACATAATTGGCTAATATCAACAGATAACATCAGTTTGTTGAGCTCTTTTGGTCTTGGACTGCATTTGTGTACTAGTCAGAATTCAAAAAGGTCTAAATTTCACTAAAATTTCAATACATCTTAACGAATAAGTCCCAATGATATGCTTGGTCTTTTCCCCTAGTAATTGTATACAAGTGTCAAGTAATATGTTCGAAAGCATCTAGAAGGCAATATGTTACACATGTCCTTAAAATTATTACTATTATTCTCGTTGATAAAAGCAGACAAAAAAAATGACGATTGCTGCTTTTGGTAAAGGTCGTAGCTAGCAGTGGTAGTGCACATGTTGGTGGTGCTGGTATGTTGGAGGATGGACAAGAGAGAGATTTGATGCAGGATCTAAATGAGAAGGGTGTACAGTCAAACTCAACTAAACCAAACTTAAAATCAATGATTATTACTTTGTGCATTAATAAGAAAGTAAAATGCTTTTTTATTAAGAAAAATGATAACTTTTTAATCCTTTCTTAAAAGAAACAAATACTAGCTATACAATTAAAAGAATTTCAAGGAACTCCTTAAGAGAACAAGGCCATAAGGAGCAACTTGAGATCAAGTAAAGGAAAGCACATCATGTTCTATGAGAGGAATTAAAGCACAACTGACATAATGACACAGAATGCAACAAGCTAATTCAAATACAACACAGCTAGACCTTAAGCACGTGGCATAATTGTCTAAAGAATTTAACGGTACTCTAACGTATAGTGTACTACATCATCAATACTAAAATGTTGCATAGAAATAGAAACTATCCATTTTAGTCAATATTACTGAAAAGTTGTGTCAGCTTCAGAAAACTCAGAAATTGCAGTATGATAAAAATGTTTAAGAGAAGAATAACATTATTATTTAAGAAAATCTATATTAACTTTCACATATTTTATATAAAGCTTTTCCTGGAAATCAACTAATGAAAATTCCAGTTTTGGATATAACCACATATTTTTTGATGAAGAACTAGGTCACTAAGAAGTTGCACCATACCTCCACCTCGGTAGACAGGAACAACGTGGTCTGCGTGCCATGCATTTGCCTCAGTTGGATCATTGACAAGCTTCTCAAGCCTACAGGATATTAAAACTAATATTATTTGGCTTCTGATATTGGTGCAACATGGTCGTGTAAGCAGTATCTGTGTCAGGTTTGAAAATGGATCTGAAATATCTTATCTTCTGTTTCGAGTTATACGGAGTGTGATGAATGTACCAAATTATGTTTCCAGAAATAAGGAAATTATAGTATCTGTGTCAGGTTTGAAAATGGATCTGAAATATCTTATCTTCTGTTCCGAGTTATACGGAGTGTGATGAATGTACCAAATTATGTTTCCAGAAATAAGGAAATTGCTGATGTTTGAGAACATTTAATAAACATAAACAAGAATATCCCTCAGCCTCTATGCAAGCAAAAGCACAAATAAGCTTTTATATAACCACAAAGTATGATTCACTCGAGATCCTTTCAGATAAATTTGATAATGGGCATAAGCATTTATGGACTTACATGTTCTGCCGGCTTGCCACATTTGGTGCTACTCTCATAATATACTTCCGCCGCTGCTCCAATGATAAAGGTTTTATGTGCTTCACAAGTTTATGGCAGTCTAATTGGCAATTTGTGCACACACCATGTTCTATTCGGAAAAGTTCCTGGAAGTCTCAAGTATTTTAGGTGAGTAAAGTGTGGATTTATTTAATAACGAACGGAGGACAGAATATTATGGGTGAGCCAAAAAAAAAAAACCATGACCCCAATTTGAAGTTTAGAATTAGCTTGGGTTAGGTTGGATTGGCTTAAAACGTCTTAACCCACAGAACCCTACACAAACCAAAATATATTAATAAAAATAAAATAATGCCAGATTTCACCCTTTAATTTGTCAAATATCAAAATTTATACTGACCATAACCCAAAAAAAAAAGGAAAAGAAAAAGAAAGTGACATTTTTTTTATAACATTAGTTCTTCAATAGTTGTCTCCCAAAAATCAAAATATTGATAACTACAGTACGACAGTCGTGTCGTCATGCTACTCCATTCTTCTCAGACAATAGTCTGTTGCTACCCTTTAAAGCAAACAAATAAGATCTTGTAGTAAGCTCTCTTGTCCATAACCCGACCCAACCCAATTTTTATTGGATTTGCGTAATTTTTTTAGGTTGGGTTGGGTCAGGACAGATGTTGGGAGAGCACATAAAGTTTTCAAGTTCAAACAGCATCATCAACAAAATGAGGAAAAAGAAAATAAGCCTAGAAAATGTTCAATTAAATCATATACAATTCAGGATTCATGGCTAACCTCACGGAGGAATCGGCCACTAGTTCTTAAGCGATATTCTTCATAGCAGTCAAGATTACAAAACAAATCTTCAAAATATTCTGCTTTCTTCGCATTCTTGCTCCTGAAATTAGAGAAAGCACATACAACTTACAATGCATAGCAACAGAAAGAGATCATTTATTCCCACTTTTTCTGTTCCTTTAAATGCATTTACTCTTACTTGCACATTTTTTGACAGAGTTTACAGAGTGGTTCATCATTTATAGTCCAACCCTGAGTGTACTCTTTCTCCTTTTTTCTGGAGCCACTACAAATACGGACCTTTTTCCACTCAGCACCTGATGGCAAAGGATGGCTAATCTCAAGTGATGGTGTAGTGCGTCGTTTACTTCCACCTTTTAACAGTCCCTGTAGCACAGATGCATAATTGTTCCCCAGAGCAACCATCATACATTAGCAGTAAAAATATAACACCATTAAGAATTAATAAAATAGTCAGAAATGAACAACTTAACAATATAATGCACAAATAAGAGCCAAAGAAATATCATTCTTCAAGCTCATTGAGACATACCCCGCTGCTATGGTTAATGGTTTCCTTTAAATAGCACAACTCAACAGATAAAGGCAGTTGCAAAGGCTTTCCTAATAATTTAGTTCTTTCAATGGGTCGTAATGCGTTCCACTCATTGATGAATGCCTGAATAGCATGCCTATAACCTGGATTGTCCTTAAGACATCCGGAAATGCGTTCCGTGTTATCAAGTTCCTCTGGTCGGAAACTCTCAAAAAGTGGCCTTGGTCTTGAATCTGTTCCTGGAACGCATGAATACAAGTGGATCCTTCCAGTATATTGGCTCACCTGAAAAGAAGGCAAAGGCAATTGTAACAAAACTAATGTTCTTAGTTTTATTTTATTTTATTTATTTATTATTATTATTATTTTGTGAGTATTGTTCATTACACTAGTCACTATTATTGAGTCAAATTTTGACCTGTTCAAGCTTTATTGCATACTCTCTTAAAGGCAGCAAACTAGACACTAAAATTTGCAAAATGTTCCCACTTTCATAGGATTAATGGAACCAAAACCTACTACAAATTACATAGATAAATCATCCAGTGAGTTTACTTGATAATATTAGCAATCAATTTTTACCTCAAACCGCAGAGAGTTTACTTGATCGGAGCTGCATTCATCAACCTCAGTTGGAAGAAGCAATTTAGCAACATCTAATTTTGTTGCTTGAGGGTGGGATTTGCTTTCCTGCGTATCCAAGAGTCAATGAGAGTTCCTCCTTATAAAACTAAAAGGCAAAATAGAGTGTTTGTGCTAGGCAGAAAACCTTTTTGGGTTCATCCTTGTCTTTGTTGCTTTTAACCAATTCATAAGGAGAAACCTTTTCAGGTCCAATTTCAGCACCAGAAAGAGTTATGTCCTCAACTTTTCCCATTGAAGCATAAACCTCGTCAATGTTTAGATCAGGAACTGCAAGGCCCTTTTTAAGAATAAAATTTATTATTTCCTATGCAAACTAAGGAGCAAAAATTTTCAAGTTAAATGGTAAATAGAAAAGAAAATTACAACTTGGAATAAAAAACAAAAGCTTCTATCTGATTGACTCATACATTATTATGATGATCATCCGTTTCGGTTGGACTATGATCAGTTTTACTCTCCTCTAATAATTTGTCATTCATTTTGGCAGTTATTTCATCATTTGTATTAATAGCTCGAAAGTCCGAAGCTTCACTGGACTCCGGCACCTTCATTAACTCTTGAAACTGATCACTAGATGCCACTTGATCCAGAGTTAGATCTTCAGAACCTCTGTCAGTTTTATCAGACATTTCCAGATATGAAACACCTTCAACCTGTGACAATAGAAAGGCAAAGTATGATCTCAGAAAGAATATGAAAAATCAAACCTCACATTGAAACAACAAAGTAACAGCCAAAAAAAAAAATTGGAGATTTGAGCTATGAGAATTAGTCATGTAGTTTGGCATGGAAACATATAGATTCTATATAAGATCCTAACATTTTATAAACAGACATTGGAATGCCACCTCGGCTAGAAAAAGGATAGTTTAAACATTATGCATTACTACAAGAAAGTCCATAGTTTTGGCAATCAAAGAACAGAACTGGAAGTTCACAGAAGATTTGTTGCCATGAAACCAGTATTAGATGCTCCTTTGGGAACAGTAAATCTAAATTTTCAATCCTCTACCCCAGCATTAACTAATTGAATGATTGAAGCAATACCGCAATCTCCTGCAATGCATCATATTTTCCATTTGTCGCAGACGATACACAGCGCAAACTCTTATTCAAATTTTGCCAGTGTGATTCATCCCTTGTATCCTGCCAAAAGGTAAACCCATAATCTTTTAAAATTTAAAAAAAAAAAAAATGAGTTGAAGAAAATTGAAAAACAAAAGAAAAGAGAACCTTGGCACAAAAGATATAAATGTTAACAGCACTCGTTTGCCCTCGCCTGTGAGCTCTATCTTCAGCCTTCAAAATAAGTTCAAAACAAAAACATCCATCAAAGGCATTATTACAAAATAATGAACAAATTAAATAAAAAGGCACACATTTCCGTAGCCTGCAGAACTGCACCAGCGACTAAATTTCAGATATAAAGGCACAATGATAAATAAGAGTTAAAAAGTCAAGAAAATTAACATCATTCATATTATTATACCTGAAGCATCAATGATGGTGATTGTGGCAACTCCAGAAACACAACATTTTGTGCTGATGACAAATCAAGTCCAACGCCCCCAGCAGTTATCCCAATTATTGCAATTTTAACCTGATGAAGAAAGATATCCATTAAGCTGGTGAAGACTAAAAAATATACTGCAGACGAATTTAGAGAGAGGGATTAAACTGTTGTCTACATCACAAGCAACAAGTAGAACAAAACTTACTCTCAAATCATGATGCAAGTACCAGTGTTTGCATAAGATACATTATATTGGATGTACTGATATTTGCTCAGGTTGCTGCTTGTAGGTAGAAGAATCATAGAGGGCAAAACATTGAAAGAAATATATGATTATAGTTTTTCTAATGGAAGAGTGTGGATGATTTTCATTCGCAATAACAAGTGTCTGACTCTGATATATTAATCACACGACAGAAAGACAACACATCCCATAGCAGTTAACATAGACAACTTACCCAGAAGACTAAGGTAAAAGTTAACAAGTTACCACATGAAAAAGATCAACAATATTTTACAACCCATAATTTCAGTAGCAATTTAAAGCTATCATAAAAGAAGGGGAGTGACAATTCAAAAGAAAGACTAAACCCAAATACAAAAGTAAATAAACAACATTTACTTTGCTGCTGCCAAATCTAAAGTAACAGATGAATATAAACACAAAGCAAGATTCTCCTCTAAACCAGATCAAGTAAGAGAAATCAAAGAAGACGCAAACCTCATTTGATAATTGGAATGAGTGCACGGCTGACTGCCTATCTCTGGGAAGCGTGTTTCCATCAATTCGGACAAAACCAATCCCTTTCTCACTTATGAACTCCTGAGTAATTCGAAATAAAAATTTTTGTAAGTAACAGACAATGTTGAGAAAACTCCAACGTCATCATTGAAGCCAATCAGATGCCAGGATGAATATAAAACTCAAAATAATGTGTCGAGTAGTGCAAGAACCATGATTAACACCAGAACAAAGCATGCCTAAGAAATGCTAATATAGAGCATCATTTTTGTCAACCGTGCAGAATCAACACAGCAGAATTGTTACAATATATCCCAAATCAGAGAAAAGAAAACATTATACTGTACTAGTTAAGATTCTGGTCTGTTTCGATTAAAAAAAAATATTGATTCTATAAAAGTGAAAAAAAAAAAAAAACCATTAGAAGGTTGCGAAAATTTTTTCACATCTGACCATTTCATCATTATAATCTAGTTAAATATCTGCTCATTAGGCAGCATTATCAATAATCCAGATAAGCTTTTGATTACTTTTGATCAAGTTAATTATCAATCACAAATTAACTTTTCCATATTCCGGATGCAACCATTAGGTTGTTGCTAAGAGTAACAATACAACTTCACTTGCAATCGCTAAAGCATAATAAACAGAACATTTTCAATTAGCAGATGGTCCATGATTCTATCCAGTAAAAAGGCCAAATTGACACGAGAACGACTCTCACCTGTACTCCATCTAGAACTTTAAGGTGATGGGCAAAGATTATCATTTTATTAGAACGGGGGTTCACATCAACGTCTGCAGCACCATCTGACTCTGCAATGACTGGATGAATGGAAAGCCATTCTCGAAATCCAGAAAGCTTCGCAATCCCAAGTTCTTGGTACGAGATCTTCCCCAATCTGCAACAGGCCCCACCGTCTGAAAGTAAAGTCAAAAAGTATCTGAGAAGTGCCCAATATTAAGCTATGCACAAAGATAGTATATCCAAACACGGATGAACTAGTATCTACTTCTCAGACACAAATTTACAGACAAATCATCATTATTCTTTTCCCAGACTAGGAAACAAGTTATCAACAAGTCAACCATCTCATAGAACATTGGTAATTTGGAAAATCATCAATTCCAGAGAAACATTCCATAGGTAAGATACGCTCAAGAGATATGAAAAGCACATCCCACAGGAATCTTAGTCACTCTCAGTCTTCCAAAACAAGCCCAAACAATTTGTTAATTTGCTTAATCACATTACACTCTTAATTTTCTTCGAAAATGACAGATCCACATTACCCTCAACATCAATTGCTCATGATCAGAGGAATGACTAATAAACACAACTACATGAATTTGGCATCTTCAATAATCTTTGCATCAAAGCATTTTCCATATTATATAGAGTCAGCTACAAAGACTGCCATTCTGCTTGATCAAGGGCATAACGATAAGAGCATAAATAAATAAATAAATAAAAGGTGAGGAACTAGAGTAATTGGCTTTGATGATGCCAAAGGCTATTAAATCTTCTTGATTATCTTATAATATCTCAATGTTGTAGTTATAAACTAGTTCGCAGAAGATATATCGTGTCGAGAAATTATGAACTGTTGCAAAGAAGCAAGAGATAGGAGAGTCACCAGGCAATTGCTTAACACTTGAAACTGAAAAACATATAGCTGAAGGAGCTAATAAATCACCATCATGTTCATCTGAATCCTCGGGAGTCTTGTCATTTGTAGCATCCTTTTCAGAATCATTGATTACTCCAACAGCAGCCTTTGCTGATACTATGTCTGATCTCTTCAACAGTAACCTTATAATCTGCCTACGCTTGGGAGGTAACTGAACAAGTAGATGCTGCTTCAGGCGCCTTATCTACAATTGACAGAGAAAAAACATCTTCAGATGTGACAGCCTTCCAAAAGAAAGCATTTGTGGGCCCACAAACCATTATGGTAAGTAGTATCATGATGATTCAACCGCTTGGGGGATTTTTTTTTCAACCAAAAAAAGAGAGAGAGAGAGAGAGAGAGCACACTGTCCTTTGCCATTGTTAACATAACAAGAACCAATAGGATCTCACAATAGAGAAATAAATCGAGAATTGCTGCAACCTACTTTTAGAATGTGTTTTGATACACTCTTTAAAAAAGGATCATGCTAAACTAAATTACTCTTTGAGAAAAAAAGAGAGAGAGAGAGAGAGATCCATGATATGCATTCCTGGGTAACAAGTCATATTTGAGCTGCAATGCATCACTTTCCTAGACCATTAAGATATAAAAGTTGTTGGACAACACCAAATGACTGCGAAAACACTGACAATCAATAAACAACAATCATCATAGTGTTGCGGTATTCCCAATGCTAACATCTCCACTTTAAAAAGTCGTTGTTCAGACCATAGCAGTTTCTAAGGTTTTTGTATTTTTTTCCCTTCCTTTCAAGTGCATTATTAAAACAAACCTAAAAGAATATTGACAATAGTTCACATTCATTGAGCTTATATAGACAAGAGAATACCATGACGGTTTGCTTAAGTAACACATTTAACTCCTCCAAGCGAACACCCTTTGAAAAATCCTGCAAGATAATCCCATGAAACATTTAGAATTTTCAATCATGACAATTAAACAGTCAGAACATCATCCACAATTACTGAATAACAGAAAGCATTATCCAGCCAAAAAGGAGTCAAACTAGCAAGATATTAAAAGAACCAAAGACAAAAAAGATAAAAATCCTTAGTAGAAGATTATGCAAAAGCAAAAGTTATCAGCATCTTCAAAATAAGCATGCATCTGAATTACAGGGTCCTGCACTTTTCTTAAAAAATCAATATAATGGGAATATTTTAGGTTTACTAGATACAATACATTCATGCATAAGCATCTGTAAAACCCATATGGTGTTTTCTGAACACTACCTGGAAAAGTTGTCCTTGATAACCCTGGACTGTTTTGACATCACAGTAAGTTTTTGCAAAGTCATACTTAGTCTTTCCTAGCAAACCAGGCCTACAATACAGAAGCATTGTCAAAAAAAGAATAAAAAATAAATAAAGTAACAGAGGAAAATGCCAAACATAGAGAGAAGTAAATCAATAGCAGGATGGGATCAAGAAACTTGCCACAACATGTTTATCTGATGGAAAATGTCATACGGCCTATGATCACCTAGGAAAAAATATAAAATGAGATATTAGGATACAGTAAATATAAACTGAATAGAAAATCAAACAGATCATATAAAAGCTAAAAAAGAACTAGACAGATAAAAGAACATCTGTTTTGTTCAACCCAAGAATGATGCAAGATTTATAAAAAATGCCACTATTATTTCTTCAGAGGCCCAGATACAACCTTGACAAAGAAGGTGTCCCTGAGAGTAGAACTATGCGCTTAACCTTCGCTGCCACATCGAGAACAGCTTTTACCTGTTAATACAAAAAATAATATAACATACAATACATAGATTTATTTTTAAAATCCTGTTAATACAAAAAATAATATAACATACAATACATAGATTTATTTTTTTTTAAAAAAAACTTGAAAGATGGGGTTTACCTCAAGCAATTTCTAGTTACATCACTCACTAAAGAAGAAACAGAAATGGTGACTGTAACGCAAATATCCTCAGAAAAGAGAACTTTCTCAGTATAAACCTCACTGCTAATTACTAGTATTTACTAGCGCGAGGATTTTCATTGTAGTTCAAAAATGTAGGTTTATATTTAGCCAAGACATGTTAAGGCCATCCATACCATGATCAAGATAGATACGTATAACAGTGTATGTATTCTAAACATGATTTTTTCCTACAGGTTAAATTGTTCATTAATCAATGTATTCTTGAGGCACTGTTTTCTTCGCGTCAAGCAAAGGTACTTCAAAAGATGACACAGTAAAATAATTAAGCTTAAGCAGTATTTGTTGATAAGCAATCACACTCATATCTATCTATTAACTAAGAATTAAGATACAGCCAACAAATTGGAAATCTTATCTACCTCTTCTGGTTCAGATGTTCTCTTGGAACATCGTACATGGTGAGATTCATCAACTATCAAGAGAGCCCAGTCTTGCTCAATCATGCTCTTTTGCAAACGGTGAAGCATTGTATAAGAAATAACTACTACTCTCGGGAACCTTGTTAAATGGACAGGATTATTTCGATGACCAAAAACTGAAGACAAAACAAATAATTATAAGTGGAAATTTAATCCTCATACAATCAATTATCAGAAAGCTGGAGCCCTAAATATTCAAGTAATTGTAGGGACATGTGCAATGATTATCCCTGAACTCTAAACTGGGAACATCTACAAACATAAAGAAATTAAATTCTAAGCAATCTTTTCTCAATCTAAACTGGGAACATCTACAAACATAAAGAAATTAAATTCTAAGCAATCTTTTCTCAATCTAAACTGGGAACATCTACAAACATAAAGAAATTAAATTCTAAGCAATCTTTTCTCAATCTAAACTGGGAACATCTACAAACATAAAGAAATTAAATTCTAAGCAATCTTTTCTCAATCTAAACTGGGAACATCTACAAACATAAAGAAATTAAATTCTAAGCAATCTTTTCTCAATCTAAACTGGGAACATCTACAAACATAAAGAAATTAAATTCTAAGCAATCTTTTCTCAATCTAAACTGGGAACATCTACAAACATAAAGAAATTAAATTCTAAGCAATCTTTTCTCAATCTAAACTGGGAACATCTACAAACATAAAGAAATTAAATTCTAAGCAATCTTTTCTCAATCTAAACTGGGAACATCTACAAACATAAAGAAATTAAATTCTAAGCAATCTTTTCTCAATCTAAACTGGGAACATCTACAAACATAAAGAAATTAAATTCTAAGCAATCTTTTCTCAATCTAAACTGGGAACATCTACAAACATAAAGAAATTAAATTCTAAGCAATCTTTTCTCAATCTTTGATTTTTTTTTTTTAGCCAGGTCAAATGCTCTGCATATCTATGTAGTTTTACCTAAACTCTTCTGTTAGAATCTACCTACAGTGGACAAAACTCCCAACATCTGATAAACATTATTATGAAACATGAATGGGAAATTTACCAAGATGAATATCGGCAGGCAAACAAAAGGGAAGCCAACGCTCCAATTCTTCTGCCCATGAAAGACGTAAAATTGCTGGACATACAACAAGCATAGAACCTGCACTTATGAAACAGGCTGCAATTGCAATAGCCTGCAAACAAGTTATGCATAGAAAAGTGTAACATCGTCAGGCTTCTTTTTATCTCTGATAAGACATTTTCAAACCATCTAAAAGGCATAACTAAGAATCTGTATCAGAAACTACAATCCCAAAAGGTTAAAAAGATGTTAAGCAAGCAATGAGACATAGATCACATGATCTGAGTAGTTACCTGGAGTGTTTTTCCAAGTCCCATTTCATCTGCAATAAGACACCGACCACCTCTTCGCAAACCAAATCTGACACCTTCAAGCTGGAAAGGCAAGATTACGTCCAATAGAGATTTTGGCAGCTTTCCTATCATTTCATCAACAACTTCATCAGACAAGTGTTCCGGTCTGCATGGGTTCCATCTTCCAGTATCAATTGAATGAGAAAGTTTCTCGACAACATTTAATGTAACCCAAGGTATTCCTTCAACCTCAATACCAGCCGAGTTCTTCAAACATGTCAAAACTGGATTATAATCCCTGAGCTTATAAACACAGGCCTTTCCACCACTGTTATTCTGCGTATAGTGCGATGGCATGACCTATGCAAAAATGAAATAACATAAAAGAAGATCCATAATACCAAAAAATAACACAATTAATAACAGTTGTGACTAATAGACCATACTAGTGATGCAACACCCTAAATGAAATCACCACACAAAAAGAATCTTAGAACGAAGAATGTGCCTCATTGCCTCCAATCTTGAGCTTTTATTTTGAAACTGAATGAGTGAAACGACAATACTTAACCTAAATTTTCTCACAATCTTAAGCACCACTTTCCTTTCCATTTTGTTCCACACTTTAAGGCATAAACAAAGAGAAAGACTTTTCTTTTCTTTACCATCCAAACGAAGATTTAAGACGAACATTCAGAAGCACCATACAAACAAACCCAACAGAAAACATACCAATTCTATATGCACATAAAACCACATAATAACAACTTTTCTCAAATATTAACTTTGTCAAGTGATTAAGGCTTTTCTTAATTTCCTGCCCCTCATTATTTTCAAGAACCACAAATAATCAAGATTTATATGTTAACTATAGATAACCAAAAATTGAACACAATGTCTAACAATTCAACATATTTACCCACATTTTCTCTCCCTTTCTCTTTCACTTTTAATTTCTTGCACTTTCTCACCACCCAAGAAGAACACATACTTCAATAAGGGGGAAAAAAAGAAGAAGAAATGAAGCTTACATCAGATAACCATTGACCAAGTCTCCTCAAACACTCTTCCTCTCCTGGGTACACAAAACCCTCCATTGCTAAGGGCGTGACAGAGAAGGAGTCGGGTAAACAGATTTCGAGCCTGACCCGGAAATTTTCGGCCAGTTGGGTCGTCGAATTTGGGTCGGCCAACGCGGATTTCGGGAAATGGGTAGGTTCGGTAGAGAATTTCCGGCATTTGGAGAGCCTCCAAGCGTCTTGACGATTGCTGGCAGTTGTAGCCGACTGCTGGAGTGCCTTTCGCTTCGCTAGCGCGGCTAATCGATTGGCTTCGGCTCTTTGTCTTTGTTCTTCAGTGATCTCCATTTTTCCGTTTGGCTAGGGTTTTTGATCAGGGAGCCGATTTGAAAGTTGAGATCCTTGAAGGCGGGAAAACGTCATACGGCGTCGTTTTAGTTCGTTGGACATTAAGCTGACACACTGAAAATATGGGTCCCACACATTTAATACTATAATGCATCATTTAGGGCCCAGCTATGTTATAACTATGGTAACATACCATATTTATTTTCAGCTATTGAATTCAATTTAAGGTGAGAGTAAATAATTAGATTCAATAATAAGTGTAATTGTGATATGGCATCATTGTTGCACCATAACTAAGTTTTTAAATAAGTATTTCATTATATAAAATTAGTTATGGGAGTGGGTTTTTTTCCCCTAAAAAATCGTTTTATTACAATCTATTGAAATCACAATTATTCTACTGAATGTATTAAACTGTCCTAAAGTTTTTACTTGGAATTAATATATCATTTTGAATAAAATTTGAAATAAAAGATTTACAATGTCTATTAATAGACTACTAATTAAAAACTATTAATAGACTACTAATTAAAATAATGTTATTAATTAACTTCATATAATATTTAAACAATAACAAAGAAAATTCCAAAAATTGGATCCTAAATAATGTGATATTCATCTATTGGAATCTTGAGATGAAATCACACGGGTAAAAATGTTTTTCTAAGCTGGAACTGCGGCAAGTACTTTATAATATGTGAAAAGTGAAAACCTCACAACCAAGCAAAGCCAGGATTCTATAGTAAATAGAGCAGAGCCTAACATCTGTTCCTATTCCTTGACTCTTGAAGAATATGGCTTATGGCTTGGGGTTAAATAATTTGCTTATTCAGGTGGATCAGTTGAGTTTCCAAGATTTGGCCAACCACCACGGTGGGAGAAAAGATAAAATGAAAGCAAAACTGATTATTAATTTAATCAAAAGTCAAGTTTGAAACTCATGCTCATGGAATTAATGTGCATGTGCCATTATACCCTTTTCCATTCAGAGGGAATAAGGAATAAATACTTGCATTAGCTTCAAAATCTCTTGAGTTTTTTACGTTAATTATGTAGCAAAAGATGTGCACTAACAGAGAAAGAAAGCAAAACAAAGTAAAAAAGTTGTTAATTTTTTTTTGGGGGGGGGAAGGAACAACTCGTTAAAATAGTGTAGAGATTCTTTGCTTCCATGAAAAGCTGTGTGCAAAGAATATCCGAGGTTGCTTGTTGCCCTTCTTGTTCATGGGTTAAAAGCAAGACTTCCTTTGCAGGCTTCTCGTTCCATTTAACATTTGCAGAACCTGCAGACAGAACAGAAGATCAACAAGAGGTACCAACACCACTCTCCAGCTAATAGTTTCTTTTCTTTCTTTCTTTCTTTCTTTTTCAAATTCCATTAATTTTTGTCAGTTTTGATTTCGCAGTAATTTTTTTGGTGTAATCTGATATCAAGAATCCACATCTCTGAAAACAAAAGAAAAGTCACAAGAATCCTGCATATTGTTCTTGACAAAACATTTTCAGGGGTCTCGACTACGCTTGTTCTGATGACTTTCTGCTAGGGTGAGATTTTCTGATCCGCAACATGTGGAATCCAACAACAGCACTCAAAGCAGTCTATTATCTAAAATAGAATCTTTTACGGGTACTGATGTGCTTCATAGTTATTTCTTATAAACTACTTCATTTACTTTGGCTCACCGGGTTTAATTTTCAATCAATGTACACGCAATCAATGTAAAACTTTCAATTGCCACAAATTTCCAGGTGTTTTAGGTGACAAGGTTCAAAACTGGTTCCATAGGCAGTTTCCTGATGAAATGAGTCACGATAATGATCCCCAGCAAAGCGAGTATGCGGCTGCAGTTGCAGCTGCAGCATTTTCCATTTACTTAGCAGAAGAAGCTGAAGCACAAAATAGAAGGAACATGAGAAAGGAGCTTGAAGTGTCAAGGACAAAGTTAAAGAGTAGAAAAGAGGATTCCATAACTAGGCAACCCTCCAGTAAGGATCATAAAAATAGAGGTAATCGCAAAAACCAGATATAGAATTTCACAGTGAGGTCTTGTCTCAAAATACTAATGCATTATTTATTTAGCAGGTGAAACTTCTTCTAGAAGTTCAGCAGAGGTGGACCATAGGGCACAAGAAAGTGCTTTCCCAGTAAGTAGACCAAGTCGTTCGCCATCTGCAAGATCCACGGCCCCTCAGGCTATGGACCAAGGGCTAGGAATTCCACCAGGGCACGGGAATATAGAAAAAAAAGCAGAAGCTTGGGAATTAGCACAGATGCAAAAGATTATTAAACGGTAAAGATTCAATTCTTAGATTGTTAGAAAAATGATTTTGGTCTATTAATGCTCATTTACAACTAGAATACAGATTCTCCATTATTTTCGCATAATAACCTGAAATTTCAGGTATGAGAAGCTGAAGGCTGCAGTGCTTACCTGGGAGTATGAGAAGAAGTTTCAGGCCACACTTAAAATGGAAAAGAGAAAGGTTTTATTATTATACTTGTGGTTTAATTTATTGACCTGCTGGCCATTGATGATTAAAATTCTGATTAATGAAAACACAGGCTGAATTGGATAAGAGAAGGACACTAAACCAACAACACTACCAAAACAAGATAGCAAGAATTGAGCGAATTGCTGGAGGAGCGAGAGCACAGGCAGAGGAGGAAAGAATCAAAAAGGAAGCTGAGATAAAAGAGAAGGCGAAGATGATTCGATCAAGAGGAAAGGCTCCTGTGAAGTACTGTCTCTGCTGTTAAATGTTTTTCTTTTTTTTTTAATTAAAAAAAAAACACGACTCACTTGAATTAGGAAGTAAAAAGGAAGTTATGTACAAATTACGAGAATTGTATACAATATACAAAATTTCAATGTCATATGTTCAAATTGCAAGTGATGTCCATAGAGATTGTACATATATAAATCTCTTTGAACACACAACACTATGTAATGTAACATGGTTTATGGTTTATGGTTTATGGAATCTGTTTGCAGACTCTCCTTTTCTTGTTAGTGTCTTTCGCAGAAGATGAACCTTTATTTCATATTTAAGCAGTTGGCCAAGATCCATTTTTTATAACAACAATATGCAAAAGGCACGCCACAAAACTGTCGAAGAAAATTGTAAAAGAGGACTAGATTTTCGATTTGAAATGCTTCTCATGGGGACTAATTAAGCTCATAAGCATAAATTGAAATGTAAATCAGGTTTGCTTAGTTTGGAAGATAAATCTTCAATTAGGAAGTGTAATTGTGTTATTTCAAAGAGTGAAGGCATCAGTTTTTTAACATATAGCTAATGTACAAAATCCTTCACAGCCACGCAACCCTGGGATTCGAGGCTGCATCGTTAATAAAAAGTTTCCAGATTCTTGTCCCAAAGATTAAGACCATACCGCTCATTTAGTACACAAGATTTTTCATGAAGAATTTGACTTTGGTAGCCACAGATTCCCATCTTTTGTCAGCTGGTGCATTTGTGCTTTCAGCTGTCTACAAAACTACAGCAGCAATTCCGATTGGAACCTTAGTTTTTTCCCACGTTCCATTCTCATTTGTTTCTGAACAGACCATCCAGAGTAATACACGTAAAAAGTCTTCAACTCGAATATTACTTTATGCCAAAGTTTCTTTTGTTTAGAATTTTAAGATATGGAGTCAACTTGCAAAGTGAAAAGTAAAGTAAAAAATAAAATATCTTAGGTGTCACCGAAGGTAACAAGTAGTACTGAAGGACGTTAACTATAAATATTTCAAATGCCAATTTCCAGCCTCTCATCTCAGGCTTCCAAATCATATTGATAGCCCCCGAAATCAAATACTTCTATAGAAGTAAAGCACACCGATCGTATAATGAGAAGGGAAACAGAGTCAGCAGAGAACAATGGTTGCATAAGTTTTCTTAAACTGCAACCGCGAAAAATAAGCCAAACCGCTGGTTCCAAGTCAATGAATCAGGATCAGGGTTCGCGAGAAAGCCGGTATGCAACTGCAGTTCTAGCAGCTGCATTTGCCATTCACTCACATGAAGAAGCCAAAAATAAGGCTAACGGACAGCAGGTGGAGCAACATTCTAAAATTGCCTGGCGACCACCCTCCTACAACAAAACAAAATCTGCAGGTAACTTTTAGCACAAGGCTCACATTTTCTCAAGATTGTTCATTTCAACAAAACTAACATGCTACAAAGTAACAGGTCGTTCATCCTCCTTTGGATCAAAACCTGCCGTCGATCTTCTGGAGAAAGTCGAAAGGTAAACCGCCCAATGTCTCACCATGACAAGCTCTGTTTAAGCAATCTTGTGTTACAAGTTTTCTTTATCAACATAGCTTATATACTTTGCTGTTTTCTTGTTAAAATATGACCAAATATCAGGCATGAAAAGCTGAACTCGGTTCTTGCTTGGGCAAATGGGAAGAAGATGAAAGCCAAAAGTGAAAAAACAAAGATGTGAAGGGCCTGAAGGGAAAGAGCAAGAATAACTGCAAAGATCATGCATATGTAATTTTTATCCAATCCGAAACTCTGTATTCTACAAAGTGCCAGGTTTAACTTGGCTAGAAGCTAATTGCTCGTTACGTATGCCTAGTTGCAATAAACAAAGGGCAAATTCAGAAAGTGGAATCTTTTGACAATAATTTTCATATTTTCAGTGCCAAAAAATTAAAGTCGATAGAACTTTTAATAAGTGGGTGTATGTGAACTAGAAAAAAAGATTGAAAAACCAAGAAAGAATATTGTCTCTGGATACTCATATTAGTTATTCATAAAGATTAAAGGAACACGGCGATTACTCTCAGGAATTTGATCCCTCTTCCCTGCCTTTGCTGAAAGCAATGTTTGTCGATTCAATCTTTGCCTTCAATTAAGCTATTTTTCTGTTTAAAAAACAGGAAATTCTTTTCATTTTAATCTGTGTCCCAAATTTAAAGAGTTTGGATCCAGTCTGATTAAAACAGTTCCCTAAACCAACTAGGCTCTACGCTTGGTTATTGTATTATATGCAAACTTTAGCGGAATTTGACAGGAGGGATATGCATGTTGTTGTTGTAGTAGTAGTAATACTAATACTAATACTAATACTAATTCTAATACTAATACTAATAATAATAATAATAATAATAATGGTAATCTTATCAAAATTTAGGAAATAAAATGATGTTACCTGAAAATCACTTAGCCAACCACTTGGCCCTCAATAGTTCTCTACCCCATAAGAGGAGACTCTATAATTCCTATGGTAGTTACAGTTGGGTGGAGGTGGAGGTAGAGGTAGACACATCTTCTACAGTTGTTGGGTGAAGGTAGATATCTCTTACAAGTTATGCTATAATAGATTTAATCTGAGATAATCTCTATAAATTTCTAATCACAAAGATTGGTAGCATTCTCATTGCAACATACATATGAATGTTAAAAAAAAATTATTAACTAAAAAAAAGTTATTTGCTGAGTTTAATTATGTTCAAATTGTTAAGGAACGTGATTTCTGTAAAGGACGAATGCACATTTAATCCTTATATTTTAATTTAAGTATTCATTTTGTCTCTATAATTTGAAAATTGCCTCAAGATATCCCTACTATTAGATATATTACACTTTTACCCTTATTTTTCTTTGACTTTACAAAAATACCCTTGCAGCAATATTTTTTATATAAAATTTTTAATCTATTAAAAAATTTAATTAACAAATTAACCATTAATTACTTATTAGTAAATTAAGAAAATATTAGTATGAAACAACTGTTATTTTTTGTACTCTTGTAACAATCTTTTTAATTATTATTTATAAGTAAATTAATACTGGCTAACTTAAAAGCGGTGTTTAATATCCTTGTGACAATCTTGCATTTGTTTTATTTTTTTTGTGAAAAAATTAATATACCAAATTATTCTAAAAAGTAAAACAATAATCGATGATTTATTGTACTTTTAAGAATAGTTTGATATATATATTTTTTCTTTTCATTACTATCTTCAAGAATTTTGTTGCAATGGAACTATTATAAAAGTAAAAAAAAAGGTAAGAAATAGACATTTAACTCAAAATTAAAAAAAAAAACTAAATAATTATTTACAATTCTGTAAATCACTAATATTATGATTTTGAAGTCCAAAGATATGTATACATAATTGTACTTATTATTTCATTCCTTCTATAGTCCCCTGTAAAGTATGTAGCCCCTTCATTGTAAATACAATTCAGGATAAAATACAAATTTCCTTTTCATTCTCTTACATAAAATGGTTTTGAAATTACTGAACAACCAATAAATATTTTCAAATTCATTCATGGCTTTGTAACGTTACATAACTTAGTTACTGATTTGCTGTCAAGCATGTAAGCCCCGACAAATTGTCTATTTAATAAACAAGGCCCAGTAATATCACCATCAATATCAAAAGAGTCTTTAAGTTTATCATCAACCACAATGTGTAAACTTCACGTATGTATATACGTCATCTTAATATTTATTACATTTAAGGAATCAAACCAATCTTAATAACTCAATATTCATCTTCAAATAATTACGATTTTGTTTTTGGGACATCCCTCATCAAAATTTTCATTAGGGTGATCAATTCAATAAAATTACTTATTAAAATTGCTCAATCAAATTTATAAAAGAGAGGTTAAAATTAATTTCAATCACGCATGAATTGTAATATAAATACGTTAAAACGTCTCTTGAAACTTAGGTAAATTTTGTTCAAAACTTGAGAGATGACATCTTATTGCATTGAATGTATAGGAGATAAAAGTCAATTTATGCCTTGATAGGAAATAATCTTATCATGAGAGTTAGGGCACTTTCATTCAAATCAATAATTCTATAAACTTGTACATTGAATTATTACTTCACCAGCTCAAAATAAAATTAAAAAACACATTCATACAATAAATGGTGAACATTTTAAACAAAACAAGCAAAGAAATCAGTTTCATTTGATTAAATTTCCCAAAGGAATGAAGATGTAAGTGGAAATTAGAGGAGAGAAGATGGGGGAGCGTTGCGATTGTTAATGATTCCATTAATGGTGAGAAAGCAGCTGATGGGGACTCGTGGAGACCAACAGAGGACCACGTACAACTCCATAGAAAGTGCCCACGTGGCATAGCTCGGCTGTACTCACGTGACCGTAGGTACCCACAACAATCAAGTTTCTGGCTGAGAACTGAGGATTTACTCGAGGAGTTGTTAATTCTCAATTGAGTTTTTTTTAATAATGTGCACGTGATATCTGAATGATTGGAATCTCTTGTTTCTTTCTAGCAGTTTTAAAATACACATATACACAGAGATTTCTATTTTCCAAGGGGAATAATTTATTAATTAATTTGTTTTTTTTTGTATTAATTAATGCATGCAAATAAGCCAAGAAGCTTATGAGAATGGAGGAGGTATGCTTCATGTCTTCGTCGATGATGACAGTAACAACACGACTTGAATCTGATTTTTCTTTTTTCATTTTAAATACCAATGAAAAATAAAATAGAAAAGAAGATTTAATATGACATATTTTACGAACATATTTTATTTTTTGTTTAAAAAAAATGTGTGTGTATATATATGTATATATATATATTCTTAAGTGGATATCTATTAAGTCATGATTTAATAATATATCTATATTTGTTCTATTAAATTATTTGACTTAATAACGTGTCTGGTTAAAAAAATAAAGGCATCCGTGCCTGTGTGTGTATATATATAGTTTAGGGATTTAGACTTTTATTAAATTAAGTATGAAAAAACTACTAAGTCATGTGATTTAATTATATTATCAAACCATATGACTCAATAGCTTATTATATATATAATTAATCGATTTTAGTTCATTGTTGAATCTTGTTAGTCCCATTTTAATTTGTTTGCAAGTTGATCAAAATAGTCAAAACAAAATTTAATTGTAATGGAAGGATTCAATATGAAAAGGACAATTTCTTTCAATTTTGCTAATAGTAACTTTGGCCGACTAATTAGGTCATTTTATTGTAATGATGAAATTTTTCACTAGATTGTATATGTTAATCTGAACTAGTTGCAATTACAGTTCTGAAATTTGTGTACAGGATTGATTTCGAGTTGTGCACATCCATAGCCATGAAATTCTGATTTCTCATCTCAGCTCTCTAGGTCATTAATACCGAAATTAACCAGTACCCCACTTAATTAAATTCGGAGGCTCTAAGCCATGCACACTAATTCTTTGAAGCAAATATACTACGGCCTACTGGGACCCTTAAAACAACATTTGATTTCTATGATTTTACTCTCAAAATTTAAGGGGAAATCGTCCGTCAGATGTCAAATCACTTCTCTTATCACATATGCAGACAAGTGTTCATCAAGTCTTTCGAGATTATTCGTGCAAGACAATAACCAACGTTTAATATATTTGCTAACTATAACCCTATTATTGGTTTGATTTGAGCATTAGAATATTGTTCTCACTCTTTAACCAACTTGACTTAAAATTGGATCTTACATTTGAAGATACCTAAGACATTCCAAGATACACCCTAATTAGGAATATTAGCTAATGAAAGTGAATATAAAACATGTTAATTAGCTATTATTTACATTAAAAAAAAAGAAGATAATGTATTAGGAATATTAGCTAATGAAAGTGAATATAAAACATGTTAATTAGCTAGTATTTACATTAAAAAAAAAGATAATTAAAGAGTTTATGCTCATGCACAAGAGCTAGCTGATATTGGAATTAATATTGGATCCCCGGATGAAATGATGATACAAGTGGCGAAAGCATATCCGATTCTCTCTCACACAAATTTAGTAGCCACCACACATTGGGTGTAAAAATCACAATCAAACCAAAATGTGACATCAAAATGGGGACCAGAAGACGAGCACAATAAAACCCCAACATTGAACTCAAATACTCCTGTTCACTGAAAGAAATAACTCAATAAGATCAGATCATCATCATCATCATCGTCGTCGTCGTATATAGTTCAGGATGAGTCAGTGTATAGTACCAAATTGGAATCTAAGGCAACAACAAAGACAAGAACAAGTCGAAGCAGAAGAAGAAGCAGACATATCCACTGATGTGAACAACAACAACAACAATCCCAGTAGTAGTCACTTTTTTCCCATGTATGTATTCACACTCCACTAATGCTAATAACTTTCTCACTATATATATATATATATTCGAAATTAGATTGCCCTTAAATTAAGTACTGCATTAATATCTCCCTTTTTTGTTTTCTTACTCTTCATTTTCTGCCTATATGCTTCATCTTGTTTTCTGCATCCAAATGCTAATCTCAGATTTCATTTTTTTCCTTCTCTACACTATGATATTCAGTTCATTTTTTTAATAGAATTTTCCACCTTTTGAGTTCAAGTTTATTTTCATATCTTTTAATTTACATAACCCGTAGTGTTTTTTTTTTTAATTTTTTATACCTTTTTAATTCTGCTATCTGTCCGTTTGTTATACGGAACAATCTCAATTTAGTTTTCTTCTTAAAAGGTAAGATGTATCAGTTTCCAAAGAAGGAACCATCATTGATTTACTTCCTATACACCGACTCTACCTTTCAATCGTTTTCACATTACACCTCCAAATCAAGAATTATTCCATATAAACAATTGAAAACATTTTCAAGCAAGCCAAAAAAAGGAATCATATTTCTGTTTTTTTGTTGATGAAGAAACTGTGAATCTTTTCTTCCATTCTATCAAGATATAACTTACCTTTTGGATTAGCTGAATTTATAACCTACCGGCCTAAATTATTCATCATTAAATATTCTTCTGTCTTTCGGTTACTCAGCTCAACATGAACCGTTAGATTTATTATCTAAGGGTTAATTGTTTGGTCAAATTGGAGAGTCTTGGATGCTCCAAGTATAGCACGCCTTCCGTTGAATTATTACCCCAAAATTGTATATGTGTATGTTGATCAATTTGTTCATAATATTTAATTAGTCGAAAGATAAACAAGACAAGAATTCATCAAAGGGTTTCGACTCTGACTGAGAGTACACAAAACTCTTTCATTCATTAATGGTTTTTCTAACAAAATTTGTTAAACGATAATGTTACGATTGGTCGAAATAGAACACGTCTGACATGTTGAAATGACCCAGATACTTTGCATTTAATGGAAATATATAGAATGGGATAGTAAAGTAAATTCTTATTTCTCAATAGAAATGATGAGCAAATGGGATAGTTTATTAAGGTTATATTGTATATGATGAGCAAATGGTTTATTCTTTTTGGGTTGACTTATAATTCAAAAGAACAACCTTAATTGAAACACGTTGTGGAGATTCAGGTCGTCCAACTATGAAGTTGCTGCAGACTTAACATGGGGCAATGGCCAGCTGTCCATGCATGGCCTTGGTGGGATCATTCCCACTACTCCGACGAAGCCCACATGGGGTAGGTCCAATGACACTCTCGAGTCAATAGTTCATCAAGCTGCAATTACATGCCATAACAATAACAACAACAAAGAAATTACTCTCCAACTGCATGGCCAAAACTCCCCGGCGGCCAAAAGGAGCTCCATGGTGTCATCCTCCGGCACGAAGTGCTCCGAGAGCCCCGGCCAAGTGCCCGTCATGCCGGGGCCGCTGAAGAAGCGGACACGAGCCGATTCCGATCAGTGTGGAAGAAATTTTAGTAGTGTGCAAGAAGGAAGAGGAGATAGAAGTGCATGTGCTAGCGCTAGTGCAACATGTTTTAGAGAAAATGACACAACTATGATGACTTGGGCTTCATATGAATCTCTTAAGAGCTTGAAGACTAAAACCACGGATGAAGATTCCGCTTCTCACGGTCGATCGGTAACTTACAAATGTTTTTGTGTCTCTTTCGTTCATGCTTTGTCAATTAATGTCCATTTTGGAAAGTGAAAGGGATAAATAAATAAATACATCAATTATGTTAACTACGAAGTAAAAGGTTTACTTAGATAAGCAAAATTTAATTATTTTATTTACTAATTTTGCATAAAAGTGGACATTTTGAACCATATATAGGAAAACCAAGATGAAGAGCATGAGACAAAAACTGGCCCATCGCATTCGTCCAAACGAAGACGAACAGCTGCTGTCCATAATCAGTCAGAGAGGGTAAATTGCATTACACCCCTTTATTATCACAGAAATTAACTTTAATTTATTACGTTAATTAAATTCCAAGGTCAAGAAGCGGTTAATAATTTGCAATGATATTAATTTTCGCGCAGAGACGAAGAGACAGGATTAATCAAAAGATGAAAGCACTTCAGAGGCTAGTCCCCAATGCGAGCAAGGTAACTAAGAACAAACGTATACAGCTTTAAATGCATTACTATGACTTTTATGCAGGTAAAATATTTTTTCAGCTAAATTTTAGGGGTGTGACTTTTATGCAGGTAAAATATTTTTTCAGCTAAATTTTAGGGGTGTGACTATGTAACAAATGGGACATGTCACGTATGAAGGATCTAAATTTCTTATTAGTCCTTAGGGTTAGACTGATTTGTATCGTTGGTCTTCATATTTTCAAAGATAATTAGTGGAAATATTTTGTCGTCATTTTTAGTGTTAAATGTTTAATATGAGAGTGCAATAACAATCTTTTTTACAAAAACGCTAACAAAAATAACGATATGAATATTTTGGGTAATCATTTTTTTAATTTTAAAATACGAGAACTACCGAAAAAATTGATGCCTAAACTTGAGGAGTACTAAATTGAAAATTACCCACACAAAAAAAATTGTAACATATTACTTGTGTTGTTAATTATAACTTGATGATTTTAACTTGGCTGCAGACAGATAAAGCTTCAATGCTAGATGAGGTGATAGACTACTTAAAGCAACTTAAAGCACAAGTTCAGATGATGAATAATGTGAGAAACAATATGCCCCAAATGAACATGATGATTCCTTTGGGAATGCAGCAACAACTTCAAATGTCTCTCCTAGCACGAATGGGCATGGGAGTTGGTCTAGGAACGGGCATGGGGATGCTTGACATGAACACCATGGCCGCCGCTGCAGCCACAGCCCGCACTGCCCCGCAGTCTCTCCCTCCACCCATCTATAGTCCAGCGGCATCAGTCACTTTGCCGGATCCCTATTATGCTTTTCTTGCCCAAGTACGTCAATGCATATAAAGAATTTGTGCCTATACGTATTTGTTTATTTTTCTATTTATGAATGTTATTGATTTGATAAGGGATTTTTGGTGCAGTCGATGAATGTGGAATTGTACAACAAAATGGCAGCACTTTTTCGGCAACAAGTGAAACAAAACACAATGCAGCAGGCAGCATGCAGTCCTTCGATGCAATCCAACCATATGCAAGGAGATTAAGAAGAACAAGTGCTAGCTAACTAGCACATTGTATTAGTATTTGTACTGATCTCCAAGATGATGATGCAAGCATGTGGAGTTACTCTCTGTAAAATATGATTAGTTTGAACAATCTGTATCCTATTAATTGAAAGATGCATGATTAGTGGAATATGTTTGATTTGCATATCACTCTAGATTTAATATTCTGGTTTTACTAAATGATAGATGATAATTCATGCAATAGTGTCTATTTTGAACTGATCTTCCCTTCCATACTTAATTAGTAGAGAAAGTTCATAATATAGTCAGAGTACACATTATTTGTATAACAATCCAATAAATATAAACTACTCAAAAGTTTAAAAAGAGATAAAATATTCATTTAGTCCTTATAGTTTGAACTAATTATCCAGTTAGTCCTTATATTTTAAAAATTACTTAAAATATTCCTATCTTATATATGTTTGTGTTAAGTTCTATTTAATCATCATGTATTTTTCACCCATCGCACGTATCTCCTTCGATAAATAAATGATATAATTAATACTAAGTGTCAAGATTGTTTATATATTTAATTATCATATATTTTCACCCATGGCGTGTCTTCTTGGTTAAAAACTTAATGTTAACACTACATGAAATATCAGTTATTAACTTCTTGTAAGAACCTAATTTATAGCCTGAATCGGACTTGACAAAGAGTTGCCAACATTCTCAACACATCAACCTTGAAAGCAACTCATGCAAAAGTTGGTAATTATCAGTTGAAATAAGACAAAATCCCATCAAGATATTTAACTCAGGTCGTTCTCAACCAAAGCTTGCATGTACCCCAAAAATCCAGCATCTAATGGTCGATATATATTAATTGTCAACTCCGATAGCTCTACCTGGAGGTTCTATAAACATCTTCACGTGCAATGTCGTAGGGGACCTGAAACATTCTGTGAATAAACCTGCTTATGCACGTGCCAGTGCATGAAATTATGTAAACATATGTGCATATACATTTAATTAATTATAGACACAATTAGCTTTCACACTAACCATAGCTAAAGTCCTTGAGGAAATTACCTATATCGAGTTACAAGAACTATCATCTATTACTTGCTAATCACTTATCGTCCCGTCTGTGACTTTTATTAGATATGATGACATTTTAATTATATTCATGCTTTTTAATTTCCAACTAGCGAAAGTCATAGCAGTATACTTTTAAAGTGGTGTTTGGTGAGAGAAGAAAATATAGGAGACGAAAATAATTTAAATTCTCTTTTTATTTTTATTGTTTGGTTTGATAAAATGTATAAGAATTTAATTTCCATTCGAATTTAATATACATCATAATGTAGAATTTGAATTTCATACTAAGTAGTGAATAATTTAAATTCCTCTTATATTACAAACTAAAAATTTCAAAATTACCCTTCAATTTTTTAACTTATTTAATGCCATTAATAATTATTATTTATAATTTTATTTTATTGATTTAATATTATAAATGGACCTCCACCGGAAAGTCGCCGGACCACCGCCGGACCTTGCCAGAAGGTTGCCGGACCACCGTCGGGCTTCGCTGGAAAGTCACAGGACCTTGCTGGACCTCCACTGCCGGCCATCGGACCACCATTTTATTTTATATATATATTATTACTAATATAAATAGTTTAATATTTAAGGTAAAAGATAAATTTGTCTAAAGAAAAAAATTATAATTCATTTCCTTATAAAATTTTATATCAAACCAAACAACAAAATCTAATTTCACTACTCTTCTTCATTCTTTTCTTCTCATTTCTTCTTCATTCCACTCTTTTCCTCTCCTCCCTTTTCTTCAAACCAAACATGACCTAAGAGTATCTTCAGTCATACATATTATGAGAATATTTATATTGTTGAAGCTACATGCATGACAAAGATTTCATTATTTATATAGGCAAATACGAATGTCATACATAAGATAATTTGTGTGTTTATAGACATAGAAGCAAGGACCATTGAAGATAAACGAAAACATTGATTTTGCAACAAGTAAAGGATAAGGTATTGTGCTTGACAGTCGGATAAGACCGGGAATTAAAGCTGTTAAAGAATGGTATCATTAATTAGTTTGTGCCAACCTTGTTATTGATTTTGTTTTTAGTTTGATTTTAGTTCAGTCCAAAAATATTATGAAAACTTTATTATGAAAACTTCACTTTGAGGGGTGAATTTGTAGATGATAGGGGTTGTCTTACTTCAAGACGGATTTTCTAGGGATGAATCAGGCTGAGTCAGTCTTGACAACAAAGAAAACAACCATTAGAGATGATGCTAATATTGGCCGGTGAAGTTACTTCGACTGTCAAGTTAGGTGAGGGCTGGAGAAGATGATGGGTTTAAACGAAACCCTAAATTATTACATAGATTAATTGTTGTGGGACTGAGAAATCTTCTCTTGTTTTGAGAGACTAACATGGCCTTATAAATGGAATGCCTCTGAAGGCATTTTTGTGCCATTTTGGACACGTGACAAATTATTATTGGCTGCTCTATGATGAATTATTATTGGCTACTCCCCTCTTTAGGTAGGTGCAATGGAATAATTTAGCTATTCATATTGAGTCTCTTGGTCTCTCTAATATTTGTTATATATCTTCTATGAGACTATCTCTGCTAACAACATGTTCTCAACTCCAATTGGCTTGTTTTAAATGAGCCAATTGAGTTGTGGAGTTGATGATTTACACAGCTATTGGTCTAGTCTCATTTTTTATTTTTTGGAGCATGTGACATTTGGAGAGATATTTTTTTGTAGTGACCTTGGTTGGGACCAAATTGCGATGACATGTGATAACTTCAATGGTGGAGGAGCCGCCACTATTTTAGCTATCCCAAGTTGACATTTGACGATTTTGGGTATTAGGAGATATCCTTTATAACTTTCAAGTAGTTAAGGTGGTTTAGGCTCCTTCCTTGATGACTTTATATTATATCCTTGCCCTTTCAATTCTCTTTTCATTCTTTGCAAGATGTTGCTGCCAAAATCTAGTCATGTCGATAGATGGGCTACTAATCAGATTCTAATGCCAGCTTTTAAATTTATTCAATTGGAGAGACAAATTTGCCTTGATCTTGCAAATTCAGCAAAATTTGGCTAGTGTAATTTAACTTTGGCGAGTACTTATAACCACAAGAATAGTTAAGGGTATAAAATTTTTTTCTTGCATTAACCTTCTGAAGCTCAAGTCAATATCACTAGTTTACTAAGAAAAAATATAATGTCTGATTCTTTAAGTAGAAGCAAATGAAAGATAAAAGAAAAAAATAAGAAGCCTACTCTCCCTTTTAAATAATGAATAACAAATGGGGATAAGGAGGGCAAGAGTAAAAAGATAAAGAAGAAGAAGCACTCAAATTGCATTTGATAAGATTAGATAGAGAGTTGAATGGATAAATTTTTTTAAAAAAAATCTCTTAGGAGTTTAATAGGGATTAAGATCCCTGCCTCTTGGATCATGGCATGATAGGTTTATGGATAGGTTTAATCAAATCCTATCTCCCTTTCATCGTGGCATTAGGTTCATCCTTAGTTTAATTGTCCCTCGCCTCAATTATGCTCGCCAGTTTCTTCATAGCTATGTTAAATGGCTCAAAGCCTCATCGTGCTCGCCATATTTTATTGGAAAATGATAGTTGCCTTGGGTCAAACCCCGAGTCAAACCCCGAAACTTAAACAAAACGATGTTGTTTCGTCTTTTTTTTAATTGATTCTGAATAAAACATCACCATTTGATGCAAGCAAAAACAATGAAGACGATTGCTATTTTCTCTTCCTTTTCATTAATCAATCAACATTAACTAGATAGCATACACAAAAGGGAACAAGAAGGGAAAAAATTAAAAGAAAGGTAAGGAGAGAAATAATGATTGAATTATTTTGAATCAGTAGTCTTCTTACAATTATAAGCCATTTATATACAGCAAATCTGAATCTGTGAGAAACAAACGAAGATGATAAACACTCCAACAGATAAGAAAAGCGAAGAAAAATAAAATTTATTCTAAATAATCACAAGTTATGTGAACATGAGACAATTACAAATTGTCCAACTTATTTTGTACTCACAAAGTTGACAGTGAAGAATTGCAAAAGATACAAGAGGCCAACATTAAATGATTGACGATGCTCTCATCCTCAATTTTAACCAACTTACTTTGTCTGTTCCACAAATGCATAGAGAAACTTTGCATGTTAATAAGCTCTAGCTTCTTATGCAATAATTTTGAATGCTGCTCAATCTGGTCTGATTCTTTGTTTCAGAATCCACCGTTTGAGCTCCGACTGTGTTTCTCAATTTTGATAAATTATTTGAGACTATAACATATGGGTCTAAATATATACCACCAAACTTGTATAACAAAGCAAGCCTAAGTAAATTTGACAAGTTTTGACCCAAAGAAATTAACCCACGATCAACATTCATTTTCTTTAATCTATTAAAGAAAACAATGAGGAAGAGAAAAGCAACTGCATTCTATCTTGCTTTTGCCTAAGTCAAACGGCAACGTTTTATGGAGAAGTAAAAAAGAAATTAACCCAGGATCAACCCACCACCACCGACAACCATCAGCCTAGCAGCCACCATCACACATACCCAGCCATTAGCACCACCAACACCAACAACCATCATGCTTTTAAACCCAAGGGCGAAGGTCAGACCCCCACCAAAGCTCAGTTTTATGCATAATTGTCAAATGACACACACAAAA
This sequence comes from Citrus medica, assembly GCA_002013955.2. Lineage (NCBI taxonomy): Eukaryota > Viridiplantae > Streptophyta > Magnoliopsida > Sapindales > Rutaceae > Citrus > Citrus medica. The sequence goes on along the minus strand of MKYO02000672.1, from coordinate 173,990 downwards.
AAATGGAGTCATACTTTGGAGAGAAGCCAAACGAAATACGATCCAATTTCAAGTGTTTCACAAAGCTAAGAAAAACACAAAGCTAATAAAAAAAACAAAACCAGAGTGATGAACAATAGAGAAATTCTTAAACCCATGGAACCAAAACCACGTAAGATAAAAAAAAAACTACCAGACTAATCACTAAATAGACACAAATAGGTGCAAATTCTAACATCACCACAACCCACTTTATTCTCTTGCTCCTTGTTTGCTCGCGGAGCGGCATACCGAGAAAAAAAATGAAGAAGAAAAAAACGATTAATCTCATTTCATAGTGCTAGGATGAAGAAAGGAAAAAAGAGGTAATCTTTTTTGTAACCAAACGTCGTCGTTTTAGGGAGAATGAAAAAAAAAAAAGGAAACAGCGTCGCTTCAACTAGTTTCGAGATTTGACCCAGGGTAAATAACAGCGCTGTATTTTATCACCCGAACACGAGGGCTTATTGCACACATGTCACACTCTAACTATGTTTGGTTCAAATTTTACCACTAATTGATTTGACTGACGGTGAAAGACATTAAAAAAACAAATTCCATAAACTAAAAATTAGAAGTCGAGCCTTAATAAGTTTAGGAATATGAAGCAACAGGAGAGAAAGAGTGCAGCTCTCGCAATTCCCATCTCTCAGCAACTTCCATCATCCATTCAACACTAACATCAACAATTACAAACATGATTTGCTGACAATCATTCAATTCGCTAACCTTCTCAACCAAGTTCTTCAAGCAGCTGCCTAGCATAACTCTTAAACTGCTCTATCTTACCTCCTGAAAATAATTTCGGTCAGCTCTATGTGGTTCCAATCTATCAGGAATTGAAACCATTGTTATCATCAGGCTAGATGTTTCAGCTTTTTCTGGCATTAATTAAAGCCATGGTTTTGGCCAGCTTATTGTATGTGTTAACTAATGTGACCCTGATTCCATGTTCAACAGTCTTTATTTCCTCCATTATTTTTGCTATTTTATTTTTATGCTTTTTTTGGGCTGCCGTTTGATGTATGTCTGAGCTGTTTGAAGCTGAAACTACAACCAACAAAGAAATTGAAATGTGTAGCAAACTATGCTAGAAATTAACATCGTAGTACTTTTATTCATAAAATAAAGCTTTCAAAATTTTTGAACGAGGATCCACCTTCTACGAGAATCTTTCAAGCTATTTCCTTCAGCTTCAATGAATTTGCATTAATACCATCATTTTTTAGTAACGCTTTCACCTTTATTTGAATTTCTTGTCTTGTTATAATTCCATTTTCGTCTGGCAATAATTATACACCGATTTTCTAAACATCACAAATGTAATTTCTATTATGATGTTGATCCGCAAAGCTAGGCCAACATAGAAAACGAATGCCCATGCTCAGACTTTCCATGGTTGAATTCCATCCACAGTGACTTAAGAACCAAGCAATAGAAGGATGACCTAAAACATTTTCTTGAGGAGCCCATTCAACAATTTTTCCTTAACTTGAAACCGTCTCAACAAATACATCTGGGAGTTTAGCACACAATATTTTCATAAAATCTGGTCGAACAACCCACAAAAATGGTTGGTACAAGGATTCAAGACCAAGTGCTAACTGTTCAAGTTGTTCCTGACCCAATATTGAGAACCTGCCAAATGCAACATAAGTGGCCGAGCCTATTGCTTGTTTATCACTCCAACTTAAGCAAGTTGAATCTTCAAGTCAAAAACTTCCTACCAAATCCAATGGACCAAATGGCAATACGCTGGGAATCAAATCACAGGCCGGCGAGTCAAGTTCATAAACAGAGTTGTTAAGAACCCACTTGAAAATTTTAAAAGCTTAGACGACAGCATAAGTAGATCCAAATAAAATCTTCTGTATGTTTGGTTTAGTCGGAACGCTCCTTGTGTACTCATTCTGATTCCAGGCAGGAATTTCATTAGACAGCAAGATCAATCCATAATTCAAAACCGCAAATCCTACATCAAAATCCACTAAAGTATGAACAATGTGTATGCTCGAGGACTTTAAAATTGGCACAAATTGTTCTTAACGTGCGTCCTGAGAGCACATATTAATTAATGTTGAGAATAAAAAAAACGACATTGAATGAAGTTTTCAAAGACATAATCCGCACTTGTCAAAGGGATAATCTACACTTGTCAAAGACAAGATCCGCGCCGAACGGATTGATACATTTCCTTTCGTATTCACATATGTAAACTTTGAAAAAAAATACAGTTTTTGTATCTATAAATAACTCTCAGTGTATAATGTTTTAATTTAAGAAATGAAAGCAAGTTTCTTCATGGTATCAGAGCCATGAATACGCTCAAGTTTCTTCAAGTTTCGTTGCTCTGTTTGTAACAAAAACAGAGGAAACCAAATTTTTCCCACAACTATTTTCCTACCATTTTTCTTCCTTACAACCATTCCTACCATTTCAGAAATCTATGCCGATAAAAAAACAAGCCACCCATACGTATAAAACTTGAGTTTACAAATTTATCAACAATCCTATAAATTTTCCAAGAGTGTATTTCTTAAAAACTAAAAATGCCATCAAATTTCTCAGTTTCCAGTAAGCAAACTGTAAAAGTTTCGCATTTAAACACATTCCCACGCGCTTCCACGCGCCACCCGAAACCACGGCCAGTCAACCACGTGCCTCTGTCATCTTCACGCACTCCCACACGCTCCAGAAGTTGAAGAAGACTTCAATCGACATGTCGTTTTTTATCTCCAGAGTGCAGCAGTCATAAAACGACATGTCATTTGTTATTACATTGAAACCGACATGTCATTTGTAAAGTAGAGATAAAATGACGTGACGTTTAATCTCCAGAAGTGCAACAGTCCTAAAACGACATGTCGTTTCTTCAAGTAGAGGGCAAACGACTTGTCGTTTTTTTTTTATCTAAATTGGTTTTTTTTCCTTCTTTCAATCTAGACACAAAACAAAAAATGGAGAAAACTCCAACTGAATCTGCTCCTGTTGTCATTCAATATGTTCAATCTGATAGAGTATTTAATGCTGGAATTATCCTCACTGAGACAAACTATGATGTTTGGTCTCAAATAATGGAGATGGATCTTGCTGAAAGAGAAAAACTCTCATATATTCGTAGCAACACAAAGTCATCTGAGGAATCTTCAAAGGAATATGAGAAATGGTATAGTGAGAACCAAAAAGTAAAAAGATTGTTACTCATATCCATGTCTCCAGATATCATGAAGCGATATTTACGAATTCCTACAGCCTACGAAATCTGGGATGCATTATCAAAAGCCTTATATGATGGAAGCGATGAATTACAAGTTTTCACTTTAAACCAGAAGGCATTCTCTATCAAGCAAAATGGACAACCGCTCTCTAAATTTTACGGAGAATTGATCGAAATATTTCAAGAACTTGATCACCGAGATAAAGTGGTCATGAAGGATCTAGAAGATGTTGTAATATACAGAAGGTCTGTTGAAAGATTGAGAGTGCACATTTTTCTTGCTGGGCTAGATGAAGAATTTGACCAAGTTCATAGAGAAATTCTACGAAAAGATATTATTCAAGACTTAGAAGAGTGTTATTTTCTGATCCGAAGAGAAGATGTACGGCAAAGCAAACTAACCAAGAAGGTCGACTCAGAAACGTCTGCTATGATAGCATGACAGCAGCCTCAAAGGAAGCTTGTTGACAAGTCATCACTCCATTGCACTCATTGTGGAAAGAAGAGCCATATGAAAGAATAATATTTTGAAATCATTGGATATCCTGACTGGTGGGATACTCGAAAGAAGAACACCAAGTAGGGATAAAAAACTGCAATAACTGAATCTACATCCACTACAAATCTTAGAAAAGAATCTTCAGTGCAAATCGCAACCTCTGTCAGTCCAGATAAGGCCCTTAAAACTCTTACACATGTTATTACTAGTACATGGATAATTGATTATGGGGCAACTGATCATATGACTTTTGATTCTCGACAAGTTTTTCAATTGAAACCATCTTCACAAAAATATATTTCCACTGCAAATGGAACCACAACCTCAGTTATTGGGGAAGGATCTTTACAACTCACAGATTAATTAAATTTAAACTCTGTGTTAATTATTCCATCTTTAGATTATAATATTTTATTTGTGTCTCAATTAACCACTTACTTATCATGTGTTGTAATTTTTTGGCCTGAACATTGTGTGTTTAAGGACATCCAAACAAAGCAAACGATTGGTTATGGTATTAGACGAGGCAACTTGTACTACTTGGAGATGTCATCAACAAACACTAGAAAGCTAAGCCCCGCACTAGTCGCAGATAGTTCCATAAAAAAGAGGAAATCATAAATTTGGTTATGGCATAAACGTTTAGGGCATGTGTCATTTGGTTACTTAAAAATATTATTTCCTAGTTTATTTCTGAAATTTGATGTTTGTAACTTTAAATGTGATGTTTGTGAACTTTCAAAGAGCCATCGAACTACTTTTCCATTGTTCTTAAATAAAAATCCAGTTCCTTTTATGGTAGTACATTCTGATGTATGTGGGTCATCTAAAGTTTTACAATTGGAGGTGTTTGTTGGTTTGTTACATTTATTGATGATTGTAGCAGAATGACATAGATTTTGTTGATGAAATCGAAAGACGAAATAAACTCTTTATTTCAAAGATTTCATAAAATGGTGACGACTCAATTTCAAACACAAATTCGAGTTCTACATACTGATAATAGAGACGAGTATATGAGCACATCAATTCAACAGTTTTTGAAATCACAAGGATCTGTCCATTAAACCACTTGTGTGGGGACACCCCAACAAAATGAGGTTGCTGAATGAAAAAACAGACATTTACTAGAAGTTGTTCGAGTATCACTAATCTAAGCCCACATGCCACTATCTTATTGGGGAGAAGCATTGGCATCCACATCATACTTGATTAACTGAACACCTTCAAGCTCTCTTGGATTCTAGACTCCTTTCTAAGTTCTGAATGATGCAATTATGTCACCAAATGTACCGAATTTAGCCCCACATGTGTTTGACTGTGTTGCCTTCGTTCATTTACTGCAACAAGACAAATTATCTCCTCGAGCACTACGTTGTGTATTTATAGGGTATGCCTTACATTAAAAGGGATACCGATGCTATCATCCACCATCGAGAAAAATATATATCACCATGGATGTCGTCTTTCATGAAGATATCATGTACTACTTGTCAGAGCCTGAATTTCAAAGGGAGTATAATGAAGAAGAAATTCATACTCTTACATATCTTCCACCTAAAGAAGGTCAATCTTCTATTGAAATAGCAAACCTTCAAGATATTGAAAAAGATAATGGTGACGATTCTCAGGCTGAGATAAGTAAAGACACATTTGGAGAGCACAATAACTCAGACACAACTGCAATCGAGAATGAGTCACATGAAGAAATACCTAACCAATCGTCTACAGAGGATGTTCCTACCACAAGTCTAATAAGAAGAATTCTTCCCCAATGTCAAAATAGAGGTATCCCCAAAACCACATATGAGCCTGACTTCTCTAGTAGAGTCAAATACCCTATGAGTTATTTTGTGTCTAACCATTGTTGAGTGTTAGAAAAT
>MKYO02000672.1:12165-158977 GCA_002013955.2 Citrus medica | reverse complement strand
TGACTTCTCTAGTAGAGTCAAATACCCTATGAGTTATTTTGTGTCCAACCATCGCTTGTCAGAATCAAATCAGTCATTTGTGAATCAATTATCTACTGTATCTATTCCTAACAGTGTGCATGAAGCCTTAAAAGACCCAAAGTGGAAAGCGGCTATGAATGATGAAATGAGATCTCTTCAGAAAAATCAAACATGGGAACTAGTTGATCTTCCAACAGGAAAGAAACCAGTGGGCTGTCGATGTATTTACACTATAAAGTACAAAGTAGGTGGCTTTATTGAACGATACAAAGCAAGACTCGTAGCTAAGGGTTACACCCAAACCTACGGGATAGATTATACCAATACGTTTGGACCGGTAGCAAAAATTAATACTATTCGTATCTTATTATTATTAGCAGTCAACTTGGATTGACCAGTGTAACCGTTTGATGTAAAGAATGCTTTCCTCCATGGAGACCTGTCTGAAGAAATTTATATGGATCTACCACTAGGATGCAGTGGACTAGAACGACTTAATCAGAAAGTATGCAAATTGAAGAAATCATTGTACGGGTTGAAGCAATCCCTAAGAGCATGGTTCGGGAAATTCACAAAGGCTGTGGTTATTTTGGGTATAACCAAAGCAGTTTAGATCATACATTGTTCATTAAAAAACGACTAGGTAAAATCACTGCCCTTATTGTTTATGTGGACGATATGGTAGTTACAGGCAACGCCGAGGAAGAAAGAGAGGCTCTTCAGAAGTACTTGTCGAGAGAGTTTGAAATGAAGGATTTAGGAGCCTTAAAATACTTTCTTGGAATTGAGGTTTCTCGATCTAAGGGAGGAATCTTTCTGTCTCAAAGGAAATATGCCTTAGATCTATTGCATGAAATGAGAATGACAGCTTGTCAACCTATTGACACCCCAATAGAAGAAGGACTGGAGTTTTGTATTACCTCAGACCAAGTTCCAGTAGACAAAGGAAGATATCAAAGGCTGATTGGAAGATTGATGTACTTGTCCCACACAAGGCCAGATCTTGTTTATGCATTGAGTGTTGTAAGTCAGTTTATGCATAATCCCAGAAAACAACACATGAAAGCAGTAATGCGGATCCTAAGGTACCTGAAGACAAATCTAGGAAAAGGAATCCTATTTTCCAAAAATGAAGATTACAGCAACATAGAAGTTTATACTGATGTAGATTGGACCGGGTCAGTTAGTGATAGACGCTCTATTTCAGGATACTTTACCTTTGTGGGAGGCAACCTCGTCACATGGAGAAGCAAGAAACAACATGTCGTTGCCCGTTTGAGTGCTGAAGCAGAATATTGAGGCATGGCCCTTGGGGTACGTGAAGGGCTATGGATAAGCTTTATCTTAAACAATTTGGGCTATCTATCACAACAACCAATACAACTATACTGTGACAACAAAGCTACACGAGATATTGCTCATAACCCAATTCAACATGATCGAACAAAACATGTCGAGGTAGATAGATTTTTCATCAAGGAGAAATTAGATGAAAAAATCTTAGAACTGCTGAAAATTCGATCGGAAGATCAACTTGCAGATATTTGAACGAACGCCATTTCAAGCAGGGCATTTACAAAATTCCTAGACAATTTGGGTATGCAAGACATCTATACACCAGCTTGAGGGGGAGTGTTGAGAATCAAATAAAACGGCATTGAATGAAGTTTTCAAAGACATAATCCACACTTATCAAAGGGATAATTTGCATTTGTCAAAGACAATATCCGCGCCAAACATATTGATACATTTCCTTTCGTATTCACATATGTAAACTTTGAAAAAAAATATAGTCTCTGCATCTATAAATAACTCTCAATGTATAATGTTTTAATTTAATAAATAAAAACAAGTTTCTTCAATTAACTCACCATTAGGATCTACAATTGCAGCGTCAAGAAGCTTTGGAATATGAAGTGACAAGGCCAAGCTTCCGGGCCCAAAATGAACAAATGCAGCTCTTGCAATTCCCATAGCCTCAGCAACTTCCAGTGCCCATCCAACGCTAATATCAACAATTACACACGTGATTGGCTCACAATCATTTGGTGAATTAATTTTCTCAACCAAGTTCTTCAAACAGCCTGGCATAACTCTTACTGCTTCCTGGATGCCAGCAAGATGAATGTATGAATTGATTTTTTGTTTTTAAAACAAAGATTGGTTGCCAATTTCAGCAAAACTATGTGCTCAGGCCCAGCCCATTTGACATCCCTTAGAATTCCGTTTTGCACATAAAAATAATAATCTTGAGGTTTTGACTATTTTATATACGATACCAGGCTATAAAGCTTTTGGTCTTCAGCGGAGATTGTGGTGAACCAAGACCAACTTTAGATTTTAAGTAGTTTTATAGTCAGAGATCATAAAGCAGACTCCAATTTGCGTGATGCTTTTCGTGAGAGTATGAGTTATGCCTGCTTTGCAGCTGCAAGGAATGCTGCTCTTGCGGCTGTTGGTCTTGATAGGATTCTTGCTCGGTTTGATTCGTCTATAGCTTTTGGTAAGATTGGATTTTTGCTGACATGCCTCCTACAACTTTATTTAGATTGGTGTTTGTTGTCAGTCACATCATAGGTCCCTTCGATTCCCCGCAAGAAGCAAGAATTCTGGTTGGTTTAGTTATTCCATCCCCTATAGATTTTGACTTGATCAGGCTGAAATGAAACGAAACTGGCTTCAAGCACGATTGTGAATTTGGTTCTTTATTCAAAATCTCTTCCAGTAAGCAAACTTCATTCTTTATTTAAAATATCCCCATGTAATTCACCGTCTGACCAGGCTGGATGCTGATAGATAGTCGACTTATAATCAACTTAGGAACACTCATAATACAAGTTTTCTCAATGAACAAAACGTACGATATTAAGTTTATTCAAATATTATTAGTAAAGAAGCGATCAATCTTGATCACTTTGCAACATTTGAACTCGTTCTGCAGATTCTTTTGTACAGGCAGATACAAATTTGCCTCTTCTAAAGGGTATAGATTATCGATAGATAGAAAATGGAAAGAGAAAAAAAAAATCACTCTTCAGCGGACCAAAGGCTGTGACTTTACTTTTGGCCAGGTTTTCAATTAATTATATACAAAACAGCTAGACGTTCCATGCATAGACAACGCAGCATACCCTTTTGGTAACTCAATACTTAGTTGTCACACGGGTTTGGAATCCTGAAGAGAGATCACGGTTTCAAAAGCCCCCACCAAAGCCTTCACCTTACTCTTCCTGGACTTTACAAGTTTACTTACAGTCTCTTCAATCACATTATTGAACAAACTGCCCGAATTTTTTCCTTCCACGTCTTGATGTTTCAAACCAACAGCGTTGGATTCTGTTTTAGTACCATCATTAACCTCTGCCTTGCGAGGAATTGTTTTGCCAGCATCACCGGTATCATTTTGGTTGCTGTCACCAAGCACGATCTCCCTTCGCTTAAATTTCAGCCTCCTTGGAGCACTATCCTCAGACTGAATAATGCCAACCACCTTTCCTCTTCTAAAAGTTAGCTTTTGGACCGGATTACATTCTTCTTTCGAGCTACTTGCGCTTCCATCCATTTCATGCATTTTCTTGAATTCGTTTTCCAAATCCAATATTTGGTTTTCATTATCAGATTCATCACCATGGAAAGACAATGATGCCAATGAAGTTGTACATGAATATGATCGAGTGATAGGGGTTCCAAGTTCAAGTTCAGTACTTCCCAACTCCTTTTTCCTAGGCGATGGAGGCCAGGATAGGCGTTTGGACTGAATTCTATTTTGAGTGTGCCTCAAGTTTTGCTTTGCTGAGAATGAGGAGAATCGGGATGCTATAGCTTCTCTCTTCTCAACAGTTTGTCTGCCAGAATCAGCTTCCCCATTTTGGCTGTCACCAAGCACCCTTTTCTTAAATTTCAGTCTTGTTGGCGTACTATCCACGGGGTGAAGCTCAACCACCTTTCCTCTCCGAAAATTTAGCTTTTGGGCTAGAGACTGCTCATCTTTCAAAGTACTTGTTCCATCCTTTCTACGCCTATTCTTGCACTCCTTTTCCAAATCTGATATTTGGTTTTCGGCATCAGTTTCACTAACTACAGAAGAGGTTTTACTATGTGCAGACACTGATGCCAATGAAGATGAATATGAATGAGCAATATGGATTCCAGGTTGAGTAGCACTCAAGCTATTATTCTTAGGAGATGGAGGCCAGGATAAGTGTGATTGAGTGGAAGGAGTTCTGTTTTCAGTACTTGTAGAGTTTTTCTTTTCAGGGAATGGGGGTAGTTCAGCTGTATTAGCTTCATTCTTTCCAGGGGTTTCCATCCTAGCATCACCTTTACCCTTTTGGTTGTCACCAAGCACACTTTGCCGAATTTTCAGTCTTGGAGTACTATCCTCAGGGTGAAGATCAACAACCTTTCCTCTCCTAAAAGTCAGTTTTTTACCCGGAAAATGCTCATCTCTTGAAGAAATTGATCCACCCTTTCTAGGTCCATTCTTGTATTCCTTTTTCAAATCAGATGTTTGGTTTTTGGCATCTGTTTTACCAGGTTCAGAAGAGGCAGCACTATATGTAGTCAACGATGTCAATGAAGAGGTATGAGTTCTAAATTGAGTACCTCTTGAGCCTTTTTTCCTAGGTGATGGAGGACAGGATGGAGGCGAATTAGTGTCCTGAATTCCGCTCTGAGTACGTCTCAATTTCTGCTTTGCAGATAAAAGATAGGATGGAGGTGAGTTAGCAGCATGACTTCTACTCTGAGTATATTGCAAGTTATTCTTTGCAAATGGAAGACAGGATGAAGGTGAATTAGTGGCCTCAATTCCACTCTGCGTGCGTCTCAAATTCCGCCTTGCAGATGCAGGACGGGATGAAGGTGCATTAGTGGCAGGAACTCCACTCTGAGTACGTCTCAAGACCCGCTTTGCAGACAATGCAGATGGTTGACCAGTGTGAGTACCATTTTGAGCATGTAACAAGCTTTTATCTTCAGAGGGTGGAGACAAGTCAGTCACACAAATTACATTTTTAATGGGTCCTGGAGTTTTGTCCTCAGCGTCTGGTTCAACTACATGCAAAGTCTTCTCTGGTACATCCTCCCAGCTGGGTTGCTCAGGTTTGAGTTTCCTGACTCTTTTTCTATTACTCAAATAAGAAATTCCTTTCACATTGTTTGAGTTTTCGGCATTTCTGCTTGAAACTTTCTTGGGAGACTGCTTAGGAGACGAAGAAATGGATGGACGTGCCAAAACCTTTCTCTCACCCATTACTGAGCCCCTCATATCTTTGCTTCTTTTGGCTTTGCTTCCTCTTCGGCTATTAGAAGCTCTGGGTGAATTTGTTGAAAGATTTCCTAGTTCCTTGCTTGTTTTAGTTTTCAACTGTCCTTCATTATTCGAACATCTCTGCATTCTGCCAGAAGATTGGTTTAGTCGCAAAGGCGTCATCTTTGGAACTTCGGCGGGCTTCATCTTACAATCATCAGCTGGCTTCGTTTTTGGATCATCAACATGTACCACTGCAAGCTCTATTTCCTTGACAGGTGGTGAGACCTGTTCTGACAAGACAGATTCTTCCACAGTTAATGGTGAAACTACTCCATTCATAATGGGATAGTCAAGTTTCTCATTTTTAGATGCAGGGAAAGATTTAAGTTGAAGAGGGAAACTCTTCCTTCTTTCAGCTGAAATTACAGTCTTTGCTGCACCCAGGCCATCGCCTACAGCTGCAATGGTTTTCTTCGGCAGAGCCAAGGGACCTCTTGCCTTTATCTCAAGCGCACGCTCTACTCCAAATTTGCAAAAATCATGACAGGAACTCAATGAAGGTCTGAGATAACGCGAAAGAATCCTAACTCCTCCATTGAGGCTGCTACCAGCGGAATTACATCTTGTGTGGTGTTCACGATGAACTACATCTGAGATAGTCGGAGTATTGATCCCCAGACCGGACATTAGTCAAACAAACAAAGCAATAATATTAGCACCCTGCAGCAAATTTTAAGTCTTTTCAGAAATGAATAAAACATGCAGGAAAGGAGAACAAAAACTGGGACGAAAAGGAAATAAGTCGAAGCAACTTCTTACCACTAGTCTCATAAAAATATGCTGCTGCTATCATAATGATCCTGAAAATAAATAACCATAAGCTTTTCATAGTATTGATTATAATACTGAACTTCTAAAGTAATAATGCATGTTCATAGTATAAATTCTAAAACTAGAAAAAGAAAGCTTGAATGGTGTTTAAATTTAACTAATCCATTCCCCACCTGTATTTAATTAGTTCATTATGCAACTGAAAGTAGTTACATTAACCTGTTTAGTTCCATTTTCCACCCCAAAAATTAAAAATAAACAAAAAGGAAAGAGTTGTTTAGATCCCAAATTAATGGTTCAATTCAAGGCAATTATGCAGTCAGTAGGCAAAATTCTTTTTACTTATTACTGCTGTTCCTTACATTATAGACTTGGAGACCACAAGAGCTATGAAACCAATCGAAAAAAAGCCCTTGCATACACAAAACATCTAAAAAACTCATGTTACATTATATCTATTTGTGAACTTTCGGTCACATTAAAATCTATTGCATCAACATCAATGACGATTATATAAAATAGGAAATAAAAAATCATGGGTTCTGATATTCTTGATCAACTGATCGATCCCCTAGCAAATAATCTTCCTTTCTAACACCCGCAAACCATATCATAGTTAATCGAAACCAGTACCACTGTCTCTTATACACATCTGATCGATCCCCTAGCAAATAATCTTCCTTTCTAACACCCGCAAACCATATCATAGTTAATCGAAACCAGTACCATGATAATCTACCCCATCAGTAGACTAGTATAGTTATTGTGGGTTCCTTAATAATCTTCCTTTCTAACACCCGCAAACCATATCATAGTTAATCGAAACAAGTACCATGATAATCTACCCCATCAGTAGACTAGTATAGTTATTGTGGGTTCCTCTAACCTGAAACACTCATTGAATAGAAAAGTCAATTTAAAGGAAAATAGAATAAACAAAATGTTACATAAATGAAACTCCCCATCGTGCTTTTGTTGGTTAATATACATGCAACTTCACCATTTCTTGAGATCGTTGGCCAAATAGCAGACATGAATACACTCAATAACTATAATTGTAAACATACCACACATCTGAGTCAATCTTATAAATAAAATTTTACACAATGGCTCAATTCAAGGTGCATAGCTTCAAACTCAATCCATACAAGAATGACAAAATTTCTACTGTTTTCTCGATTCAATTGTCAAACATACAAAAGAAAATGCCTTAAAGTTCTATCCTGCAATCCAGAATAGAAACATGCATGCAAATCAAACAACAGGAAAAGTTCATCTGATTAAGCCAACAAAAAAACAACAAAGAATCATTTCATATGACACGTTACACTAACAACATTGCAAATAGCTCAATGCAAAATGTTCAAACATCGTACCTATGTTTCCAAATTCCGTCTTAACAAGAAATCTATGGAACAGAAACATGGCTGCAAAGAATATCTAACAACAAGGCACAGAGGAGTAATGTGTGCAGGAAAGAAATAAAAATGAAATGTTTTTTTTTTTTTTTTCCAACGGACAAGCGCGTTGGTTGAAGAAAAATTTGAACCCTCAAAGAAAGAAACACAAGGCGTTCTTTGAAGGGTTATTTTTCAGAGACAGAGAGAGACCGAAATCCAACTCCCAAGAGAAACGGTCTTTTGTTAGAGAGCTCATGCGCTATTATGAGCAATCATTTCTCCCCAGCCGTCACTGGCATAGCTAACTTTGGAACCTCATCCCATCTCATATTCTATGCTATTTTCTTTTCTTTTATTTGGCATTTTACTTAAAATAGAGTCACTCATGCAATTATAATACAGTCTAAAATGTGTAACACTATCATAAAATTTGCATCTGAAATTATATTCATGACTGTTGTATCGTATCATATGCCAAGTCACATTAGTTGGAATCTAAGCTTTATATAGCAGGGAAAAATATTAAGTTACTCTTTACTCTTTGTGATCTTATTGGACTCTCTTTCTTTCTCTATCTCTGCAATTGATAAATGTGGTTCGGCTCCCATTGCAATAATTCGATCACAAGGGCTAATCCTCTCTTAATCAGGGGCTGACCCATTGAAATGACAGAGTAAGAAGAATGAAGTCTCATTGACCCTTTAACGAGAAAGCAGCTTCATTTCATTATCATATGAGAGATGGATCCAATAAAATTGGATTCATCGTGTTTTTCTTTTTGCTGGTAACAACATACTGGTAATAATATACTATATTTGCATGAATTAGTGCCAGATGGAATCGTTTCTTTTTCTCATTCATGCGGACATATCAAAGTTTGTTGAATTCCAAAAATTCTTTGGACCCCATGATGTTAGCTATTTTGCCTGTGGCTGAAAAACTAAAAGCATACAAATGAAGAAAGCATCCAAAACTGAATGACACTGCATTACCTTTGATTACATAATAAAACTCATGGTATGTACATTCAGTTGAAGGGCAACAACATAAGAAAAGCTCAACTAGATGATGAAACGTTTCAATTCCTGTACTTAACCCTGACCCTCAATCAAGCACACACGCGCAACTAGACCATGAAAGTTTAATAGAGAGGAGAAATCCACTATGTACTTGTATTCTTGCAAGAGCTCTGCTTGTATGTTTGTGTGTTTGTGTGTGTGTGTGAGTGTGTGTACACACACACACAAACACAAATACACTCACAGAAAAGAAAACACCACTACTAATCCATAACAAAAACATAGTAATCCAAATAACCAGGAGAAGTCGTAGAATTGCACCATAAGTTGATTCACAGGTGTCAAGCCATTATCAGGCACAAGGGGCAAAACCGATGGCAATCAAGCTATGATTTCCCTAACCAACCAATCCAAAATGGGTAAGGCGAAGTACAATACCAAGCAAGATGGGATAGCAAACACAATGGTAATGAGAATGTAAAGGGCCAAGATGGCTGCACTGGCAGGTATTGCATACAAGATGATCAAAATAAGTACAATAATCAACGGGAACTTGGCTGTCAGCTGCGCAAAGAAAACCAAGGATTTACGAAGAGATAATTGTAGTCTTTCAGCATTAAGGTGGCTAGTAAGAAATCGGCCTTCATCTCGACGGATTTCAGACTGCCTTGAGACATGACTACAAGTGGCTCGCCCGTTATGTGCGTGGCTAACTTGATTTCTAACAGCAGAGTTTCTATTCAAAGAACTGGCCGGTTGGTGATCCCCTCGGAAATGAGGGTTTGATTTGGACCTATCACCATTCATGCTTTCAACCATCCAAAGGAGGTAGTAGTTCTTTTGAGGAAACCTGAGATTCCCCTTGTAGATCAGCCTCAACGACACCATATTACACCAGGGGCAAGTTATAAAGAACGGAAGCTGGAATGGTAATGTGGGCAATCTAATAACAGCACGTTGTAGCCCTAGGACACAATTCTTGCAAAGTGTGTGGCCACACCATAGAACATAGGGCAGGTTCTCAACAACATTGAAGGATTCCCAGCATATCGGGCAATCCAAACCTTCTTCTCTGCTGTTGTTTAAAGAAGCATCATCGTCAGACAGCTCGGAAGAAACTTGGCTTGGCTTCAACGCGTCATTCTTCAACCGAATGGCTCCAGAAATAGCCTTGGAAGCAAAATTCCACATTGTAAATGAGTAAAAAGTTGACTTGGAAAAAATCAACAAAGATATATTTGCAGTAAACTCTTCTTAATCAAAACCACCCATCACATTGGATACAACCTGCCAAAAAGTAAGCAATAAGGTTGATCATTAATATCCCAAATTAATCATAAATGAATATACACCCTAAACAAACAATAATCTTGGGCAATTGATGTGACATTATCAACACAAGGTAATCTGTATCCAACTCTGTAAGTGTATCATAAGTCCCAAAGATAAATTATGCCAAAATGCAATGAAGATCTTAAGAGTGGATATCTATCTAATTAAAGCATGCAATTACAAAAAAATACCCACAAATTCGTGAAAAATAAAAAAAAAATTCCCAAAATTATAAATTTATAACGAGCAAAAGAAAATTTCAAAAGGGTATTGTTGTTATACATGAACTACATAACACAGCTGAAATTCAACAATTATCCAATAATAATAAAAAAAAAGATACTTACAGTTACGGGAAGAGAAGAGGGGGAGTAATTGCCAATTGGGGTCTGCATCTGCGTTTTGTGATTTGTATGAACGCCAAGAATGTGTACAGATTCAGAGTTTGTCGATGTGGCGTCGTCTTTGAGAACCCGCGTGCTGTGCAAGAGTGTGTGTGTCACTCACTGACTCATCACTCTCGCCATTTGCCAGGTGCTGTCATTCCAGCTGATGATAACAATAGAACGACGCCGTAGTACGTAGGAAAATTTGCATTCGATGCGTGGGCTTCGATATTTGGATCCACTTTCAACCAAATGATGGGCTTACGTAGCCCAAAATTAATGGGTTTAATGGGTTCGGATTTTGGCAAAGAGTCCCCAGTGGACTACAACGTAAATACAGGTTATTTAGGACTTGAGCATAAAAGAGGATAATAAACTCTAATGTTGGTTATCTTCTCTCTTATTCAATCAAAATTTCTTTCTGCGAATGCATCCGTGCTTATTATGCTTCGGAAAAATTTCATTAACTGTTGCTACTAAAAAATGACCTTAGTTTGTTCCAACCAATGGAATTTTAAACTTAAAGTCGATATATATTTAAGTTACCTCTCTCTCGTATTCACTTTTTTATCTAAAACTTCTATTAATTTTAGAGTAAATGCTTCATTAGTTTCTAAACTTCAAGCCAATTGGTACTATTATATTTAAAATACCTAAACACTCATGTCATTACTTTTATATCTGTTGGATCTGACTTTTCAATTAAGCATAAAATAGTATTTCTACTTAATATAACTTAAAGGAAAATGACGGTTGCCCCAGGTCAAACCCCAAAAGTAACCAAAATGACGCCATTTTGGTTTTTTTTTTTCCTCTTCTTCATGAAACGTTGTCATTTCAGCCAAGTAAAAGCAAAACCAACTAAAACAGAAAAAACACAGAGAAACAACTACTTTATGAACTGAGAAAAACGCAGAATCTTTAAGCTCTTCCTCTTCGATTCACCACACCCGAGTGAAATGCAGAATTTTTAAACTCTTATATTCCTCGAAGGTGANTTCCCTTTGGGTACGACCTGGGGTCTTTTCTTTCTCCCTTTTAGGGAGCCGAGCCCGCGTCTTGACGATCTTTGCAGCTGCATGAAAAGGATAGCGGAATGGCTTGGCTTTAGGTGTTTCATACATGGCTAGGACTGTAGTCTCAAATTGACGACTTACTTGAAGTGGCCTATAGCTAATTTAGAATTCCCATATTAAGAATGCGCGATGAGAGTTTCTATCTTTTCTTTTCTACACGAATTGGGTGAGGTATTTTGTTATGATCTCCCACTTGCTGCTTGTCATTTTGGGTATGCTAAATCTAGAAGAGAAAGAAATCTTTTATGGTAGTATTTTCTGAGCTTTAGATCATTTCTTATCAACCAATCTACATTCATTATACGAAGCTTTGGCTGTAAAATACCCCTATTTGAAGGAGTCTGTTGTCACACACTTATAGATTTATACATAACTAAAAGCAAATAATCGTAACTTCAAAGTCAAGGGAGGGCTCTTTGCTTCATATTTTTCACTTCTTCTTTCGTAGATGTACTTTCTGGTTGATCTAAGAAAGACAAAAAAGAGCAGTTTAGACAAAAAAGATCTCAATTCGGATCTTAAACAAAACGAACAAAATGAAGAGGAGAGGAAAGGAAGAGGATTGGGCTATGTCATTCCCTGGTGAAACGAAGAGGAGAGGAACGTTTGCTTTTGCTAGGGTGAAATGGTAGAGTTTCATGAAGAAGAGGAAAGAAAAAAAAAATTGAAACGGCGTCGTTTTGTTTTAACTTTCGGGGTTTGACCCGAGGTAAATAGCAGAACTCTAACTTAAAACTCAAATAAATATGAATTTCAAAAGATAAATATATATATATATATATATATATGTGTGTGTGTGTGTGTGTCTTTGTGTGTATGTGTGTGTATGTGTATACACACATACATACATGCATATATACATACATACATACTAATTATATAATTGGTTCAAATATAACAATTAAATGAGTATTTACCAGATAAAATTATTATTTTTTTGTTTTAATCATATGTCTCAACAATATATCATATATATATGTTAATGGATGTAACTATTTCTTTAGGTATAAGCAAGATACATATTTCATCGCCAGCTGATACTTAATATTGCTACTTGCTACACTAAAAAGCAAATTGTTAAATGAACCTAGCTAATTGATTTGTTAAATCTTGCATACTGCTACACTAAAAAGCAAGTAATTATCCATACATATACCTAATAGAAATAGATTTGGATAAACTAAACGTAAAGTTAAAAAACCTAGCTATTACTCTCTTGCCCGTAAGAATACTCAAACACATGCAGTGTTTTTACAACAATTACAGCTGCTGTGTGTGAGATACGTGTATTGCCTCCTTTATGAGGTAACTTAATAATACAAATAAATAAACAGATGTCATTACAGGCAACTTAAGCAACCGAAAATATGACAACTTTAATTGAAATTTAACTTGCAAGTAGTTGCATTAATTATTATAAAATACAATACATGTCAGTATTTAGGGCGTGACTAGGGCACAACATCTATAACTAAAATTAGTCACGTTTTCTGATATTGGCAACAATTTTCACTATCCAAGTACTTAACCATGTTCAATATATATGATCTTCCTAATGCTAATTATGTATAATGCCACCAGCCGTAGCTAGGCATAATCCACAAAAGGGACCCCGTTAAGTCAAACGCTTGATTATTAGTGAAGCCTTTTGTATGAAAATTAACGAATCATAGCATTTCTGAAACATCAAAATGAGTCACAAACTCATAATTAATTTGTTTTACGTGTCTCAATGCACAAAACGATATAATATAGTCTCTAGAGCATCAGAAACATATTAGCTTAAGCTGACAAATATTTTGAGCTTCTTCGATCTTATTATAATTACAGTCATCATCGTGGACGTGAGATATCTTGCAAGTTAATTTCTCATGATCTTGAAATAAGAAATTGATCATGTGGTAATTATAAGGGACGCATATACATAACCCTATCAAAAATAATTTGTTGGTACGTAAAGAATTAGACAAGATCTAAATTATGGTTAGGTTGCACTAATATTCTTAAATTTCACCTATAAAAATTATTAGAAAAGAGACAGCAACATTTAGATGAGGTGATCCCTTCAACTCAAAGTCACTAACTAATTTACACTAACAATAAGTATCAAGGACAATAGAATGTGTAGGTTAATATTTTTTTTTTAAGTTCTTATTGTATTAATGTAGACCGCTAGTATTTTTCTCTCTTTTTTTTTCCTCCCTTCTTTTTGGCTTGTGTTGTGTAAGGAAGAAGGAACAAAGTAAAAGAATATGAAAAAAAGGGGGCTAACTTGACCACAGTTAAAGTCAAAATGATAACAAGAAATTGCATGTGTTTGTATGAACATGATCACAATTCCATAATTGTTCTTTGTTCATGTTTCCTTGGCTTGAAGAAGAAGCAATATTCTTCTTTTATTTTGTAGGGACGCCGACAATCGGCAAAAAGACCATCATTTACATTTTAACTTCTTCTTGTTACAAATCTTTAGTATATATTCATTACTGCCCATCAATATATATTTAGACACGGTGGATATAGTATAAGATAGTTAGATACAAATGAACAAATAATGTATAAATTGATGATATGTATATAATTACTAAATTAATAAATGCCAATACATGTCACTAATATTAGTAATTATTTATTATGACTTCTACAAAAATCAAGGTAGAGAGAATATTCTCAATCAGAGACTAACTACTTAATTAATTTGTTGATCAAATCAACAGAATATACAAAGCTTTTGCTTTTTGGTATTCTTTTTAAATTCTGGGAAATATAAATCCTCTTGCATGTGTCTCCTGATTAATGTTGTGGATTTCAATATTGAAAATAAACTAAAAAGTATTTAAAATTTGAAAAAATTTAGAATATATTAGAGGTATCATATCAACCATACAACAAGTAAATGATATTATGATTTTTGTGTATTTATTTTAAAAAGATGCTATGCAAGTGGTGATTATATTAAAATTTAATTACATACATTAATTAGTTGTATTACCTCTTATGTATTCTAAATTTTTCTATTTTACTTTATTCTAAACATGTGTTTTAATCTTCGTGACTAAATACATATGGGTGGAAATTTGTTCAATATTTAAACAACTGATTAAAAAAATGTGAATTTGAAAACATGATACACACACACACACACACACTCTTCATATCCATCACCAAAAATTGGCCATGGTTACACCATAAAATTAACAACAGTTTAATTGTGTAGGTTAGAAGGATATAAAATAAGTTTTGTTGCTATAAGTGGACTGTAATTAAAAATATATCTTAGGTATTATGATTTGAGTGACAATGGTATGGTTATATGATCAAGTATGATGCATCTTTCTGAATTCCATTTCAACTCAATTGTAAGAGACTGGCATTAGTATCTTCCGCCGTAGTTAGCTAGCTTTTCATCCCCAAGAGCATGGCTGAAAAATTGTCAAGTAATTTTATTTAACTGATTACTTAACTTCAAATATTAAGAAAAGTAAAGAAAAGAAATTAAACTTTGCCCATTTCCCTATTTTTAAATAAATAAATATGGGTAACTTTTTCCTAATATGTAAGTAAATACGCCAGTCAATTCACAGAGAACAAACGTAAAAGTTTTCTTTCTGGCACCTAGCTAGCTAGGTTTCATGTATGATTGTTTGGGGCTCGCATGAAATCTTCAATTGCTTGGCTCAGCTATTGCCGGTCAAGTTCATCATGATCATTGATCCAACGGGTCCCAGCCCATGCAGGCAATCAGAGTGCTAGCTAGCTTAGAAATTAATTGTTAATTATTTCTTATTTTCACTGTTTAATTATAAACAATTTTATGTATAACTTTTTAAAGTTACCCTTGAGCTTTCGACTCAGGGTAACTGGAAACCAACCCTCTCGAGATTACACATTTGAATCCCAGCCTCTCTGCTCGGGATACAAATTCCCGCCTCTCCAATTCTATTTTACTGACATTTAGTAAGAGTAGGGATAGACATACATGTATATAGATTGCACTATAATCTATATTATTCCCAATAAAATTCCGATAGTAAATATGAAGAAAAATGTTTATCGTAACTTAAAAAAAAGAAAAGAAACTGGAGAAAAAGCCAAATTACAAAAGAATCATGATTAATTTAAAAGATCACGGGTGTCTCCCAGCCAGCAAACCATTACTGTTCTAACATTATTATTTATGACCAATATAATATTAATTTATCATGGCTTTTATATGTTTGCGTGACCAAAATTTCACCTATATATATAACCCCATGATCCTCCACACATTTCACATTCACAAACACATTGATCTCACAAAATCAACCTTAATTATTTATTAATCATATCCATTGATCGAATTGAACCACCATGGTTTCCGATGATCATCAACAGTGTGCCCAATCGAAGAACGTATGCGTGATCGGGGCCGGACCATCGGGGCTGGTGGCGGCGAGGGAGCTAAGGAAAGAAGGCCATAGGGTGGTGGTTTTGGAACAAAACCATGATGTTGGTGGCCAATGGTTGTATGATCCTAATACAGATCAAACCGAGGTTCATAGTAGCGTTTATGCTTCACTGAGGCTCACGTCGCCAAGAGAGATCATGGGGTACACTGATTTTCCATTTTTGGTGAAAAAGGGAAGGGACGTGAGGAGGTTTCCAGGGTACAAGGAGCTTTGGTTGTACTTGAAGGATTTCTGTGAGCGGTTTGGGTTAAGAGAGATGATTAGGTTTAACACTAGGGTTGAATATGTGGGGATGTTGGATTGTGGTGAGATAATAATTGGCAACGATCTAATCAAATGGGTTGTTAAAAGCAAAGAAAAGAAAGCTGACAAAGCTGTTGAAGAAGTATTTGACGCTGTTGTTGTAGCCACTGGCCATTACTCGTATCCTAGATTGCCTTCCATCAAAGGTATGTATGTGAAAGCAAGCTAGTTAATTACCTAGATTGCATGCGGTCAAAATTCAAAATGCTAAACAAAGGTCATTTCAAGCCCTAATGCAAAATCATATCATGTCGAGAAACAGTCTTAATAAAACAAAAAGTGAAAATCATGCATCCATGTTTGTACTTATATTTTATGTACACACAGAGAGAGAGAGAGAGAGAGAGAGAGAGCTAGACATATGTATTGTCTTTGCTGGTTTATTTGGATTAATTCGTTCACGTTCATGTCCAGGAATGAATAAATGGAAAAGGAAGCAAATGCACAGTCACATTTACAGGGTTCCAGAACCATTTGGCAATGAGGTAATGCAAAAATAGTTCTTGATTAACATCTTTGAATCACACTAGAATATAAAAATATTTTTTATTCTTTTAATATAATGTCATAAATCTGCTAAACTCTTTATATTGTGATCGATGGCCCGGTATGGATATCTGGACCTAAATCAGGCTAGCATCGATCGAGCAATCCTCATTAATTAATGCACACGAAGGAATATAACCAGAAGAGAACTAGTTTACTCTCCGGTTATTGGATGATTCATTCACTTCACTATGTACTTTAGATAATGTGTTTCTTTCATGTCTTGTACTTAAATGGTCACATTTTATGAAGTTTAGATCATATGATATATCAACTTGATGAATAGACGCTGTAACTTGTATCGCGCGCATTATTATATTTAACTTTTTGCTGCAGGTTGTGGTGGTTGTTGGGAATTCATTAAGTGGACAAGATATATCGATGGAGCTTGTAGAAGTGGCAAAGGAAGTTCACCTGAGTGCCAAATCTCTCAATATCTCAGAGGGTTTATCAAAAGTTATATCCAAACATAACAATTTGCATCTCCATCCACAGGTTTTCATTATTTATACATCGGCACTTCATAAAACAATTCTTGTAGCAATGACACTGAATAAAACGTAATGGTTTTGCAGATAGATTGCCTTCGAGAAGATGGAAGGGTTACATTTGTAGATGGCGGTTGGGTCACTGCAGACACCATTTTATATTGCACTGGGTACCATTTGACCATTCTCATGTTACTTGTGATTATATATGATCGTTTCAATAAGTGTTACTGTGTTAGGGACCTAATTGACATGAATATAAAAGCTACACCACATATATTGCATATCTATAAAACTGTAGGGATCATGATGATAATCCTCCAAATTATACTTGATTATCAGTCGGACTACTTTGTTAGATTATGATTTAAATGTCACATTGATTTTGGTCCAAAATAATGTTAGATCCTAACTTTATATAACGTAAAGTGGTTTGTTAAAGTAGTAGTACATGATTTTTTTTATAAAATTATATTTTTAAAAAAAAGGAAGAGGCAGATAAAATCAAATTAATTTCCTCAGTTCATTATTTCTCTCAAGAATTTCAGTATTTTTTTTTTCTAAAAACTGATTTTTTACTTTGGGCAGAATTAGATATTTTTTATGGTCTTCGTAACACTTCTCAGTCTCATAGTATGAAAAGGGTATATTACACGCAACGTCCCTATAGTCTTGAAAATACTGATATTACGATTAGTAATTTAAAATTGATCATAGTGAGACCCCGGATTAAACTCGACAGCTGAAAACATTTGACTAGTGAAATTTCTAATTTCGCCCTCGATCTATCATATCATTCCCTCTGGTCGCAACTGGCTGGAAAAGATTTCCCATATCAAAAAGTCGCCTGATTGATAGCGATTATGAATTTCTAGACTTGGAGAGATTCTGCTGTGGGACCTTACGTGCACATCCATTATTCAATCAGGCTCAAATACTTCTTGTAACATTGTAATATGTTGGAAATAATAATAATAATAATTCCATTGATGTAAACATCACACTAATTGAAAGTTTCTGTTAAATGTGTGTATAGGTATTCATATTCATTTCCATTTCTTGACACCAAAGGAATAGTAGTGGTTGATGATGACAGCGTGGGTCCTTTGTATGAGCATACTTTTCCTCCTTCGCTTGCTCCCTCCCTCTCTTTTGTGGGCATTCCTAGAAAGGTAAATTAATCATTCATATTCTTTCTTATTACATCATGCAAAGTTTCCCCATATATAGCTTCCAATTTTTTTTTAAAAAAATTATTCTATTTTACAAAATAACTTTCTGAACATGCCTACAGTGAATATTGCGAATGTAATATTAAAACATCAAGTATTATATGTATAGTATTTATCCAAACGTTTTGTTACATGTGGGGGCGGATGTTCTTTTGATATTGTATTATATAAATTTATTAGAAGCCTAATCATTTGAAGAGTACAATATTAATGTTTCTTTTGATGGATATTTGGATGCAGCTAATAGGGTTTCCATTCTTTGAATCACAAGCGAAATGGATAGCTCAACTGCTGTCTGGGAAAAGAACACTGCCATCATGGGATCAAATGATGCAATCCGTTAAGGAGTTTTATCACTCAAGGGATGTTGCTGGCATTCCTAAGCATAACACCCATGATATTGCTAATTTTGAGGTAATAAGTGCAATAATTTTGATCTTGATTAATTTACAAATTAACCCACTTGAATGAATTATATATTTTGAGCTAACTATTATCATCATTATTTTTTTTTCTCTTTTTGTGGTGGGGGTGTACGTTTTAGTACTGTGATAGATATGCAGACCAAATTGGATTCCCGCACTTGGAAGAATGGAGGAAAGGTCTGTGCATATCAGCTTTAGTTAATTCAGATGCCAACTTGGAAACTTATCGAGACTCGTGGGATGATCATGAGCTTCTCCAGGAAGCACTTCAAAGTCCTCATTTCACTCAACTTAATGCTCAAGCATTTGATTAGCTCCATGTAGAATTTTTTTTTTTTTTCCCCTTCTGTTTTTGCTTATATATGTCTTGTTTTGTTTGGACCACACATATTAAGTTTGCAAAGGATTTTGACATTGTCTTTTAAGAAAGGAAGAGAAGAATTAATTAATAAATGACCAAGTACTCTTTACATTCCATACAGTTTGGTGTTTTAAGTACCTACCTCAACAAATCTCTGTCAAATTTTTATATAATTTGATATTTTTATGAAAAATTAAAAAATACATGGCCCCAAAACAAAAAAAAAAACAAAAATCATTGCGAATCTATAATACTTTTACAAATATTTTCAAAATTAAGTTGTCAGGGATTAAAAAAAACTGCTAACAAACAATTATGCCTCATATTGACAACTTTTGCTCATTACTCTGATTATAAATATACATAATCTGCCCAATATTACAAATATGCAATAATAAATAATTATATTTGTCTGAAATGATAGGTCATCCTAGCATTGGTATCCAATGAATAATTTTGTTTTGATTAAAAATTTACCTTTTAATCTCTTGATTAAATAACTCACGCATTCTTTAAAGGCCGCGAGCAGTGAGATAATCAGCAAAATAAGTGTGGATATGAGCTGTTTAAAAAAAAAAATTGATATACTGAAAATAAGAAATAAAATAAGAGTTGATTTTTTTATTTCTTAAAATATTTTATTAAAATAACGTTTTTTTTTTCTAAAAAGCACTTGTATATACTTTGTACCAATGGAATCTGGGGGCCAAGTTGTATAAATAGGTGCATTTAAAATACTCTATGAATTTGAGGTGACAACTATTGGGGAGATTAATTATTACGTTATGGAGAGTAAATTCATGTGCTTTTAAGCATGAGTTAAACTTTAAAAATTTCTGCATCCACTTATAAAAGCTAAAATCAAACAAATATATGCATTTAACAGTTGGGACTAAAAAGCACTTCTCTAGAAAACATTTTCAAATCTGTCACCATTGTGCTTTTCTACATAACACTTCATCCTTTACACTCATTTCACTGATTTGAGTTTTGTTGGTTTACTCTAGTACTCTTGATAGCTATGAGCTCAAATCAATTCAGCTATAGCTACACATGCAACTGCTTTAGTCTCTACACTTGAAATTTTCAAAAGATAAAACTATTTCTATTCCTATATATTAAAGTAAATGCATATACCATATTTGAGAGGATATGTACAAGACAATCCGAAGGTTCGGTACTCTCCTTGCACCCAAAAGAACTTAAGAACTGATTCCTTACCGTACTTCACCTAAGCCAAGGGTTAGTAGAAGGACTTCTTGGCCCCCGACGCCTCCTTGTTATTCTCCCCCAACCAATTAGGCTTCCCTCTTTGACATCCTTCTCCCTAAAGCTGGTGCGCTGCTTCGATGGTGAGCAGATTGTGATATCTGTCAGATTGGAAGTAGAAATGAACGAGTGCTTCCTTCCTCGTGCCCGCCCATTTCTGCTCATACTTCTAGTGCAGACTGTTCCCCTTAGGCCATTGGCAGCTTCAATTAGCCCCTCTATTGTTTGGAGATCCTCGGTCACTTCACACCTTGAAAGAGAGGCAAGACTAGGGAGAACTTCAGTTTGGAAATCCTTTCGCTGCTGCCTCTGCCTCCTCATTCTACCCCTTCTTTGCTGACTTGGCAAATAAGTGGCACCACTTGCTTCCTCTTTTTCACCTATTTGGTCATTGGTCTTAAACCAGTCTGCTTCTTCTACATTCGTCTCAACCAGATTCAATGTCATGGCCTCAAAGTAGTCAAGCCCATTGAACATATACTCCTTATTAGCACCATTGTTCTTAGAACTTAAAGCTACTCCAAGTTCACCATCTCGATCATCTACTACTGAAGAAACTACCTTGGCAAACCAATAAAGGTCATCACTCCTAGAAGGCTTAGATGGCTCACAAGCAGCCTTTTCTGGACAAGTTTGAAACACAGATGAAGAAATGGAAACTAAAGCTGTTGCTGCATTCATGGAAAGTTTCTCTTGCAAATCCCCATCTTCCTCCCCTGACACTATAGCCTCTGCTGCATTTCGGGTAAGATCTTCTTGGACATCCCCATCTTCCTTTCCCGAGAGTTCAGAAGATGTCTCAGCTTGGTTTTCATCTGAATTTCCTCGTGGTGGAGAACTCTCCTTATTTTCTGGACTTACTGGTCCCTCAAAACCTAATTCTGTTGACAGAGATGGTGTCGGAGAAGACTCATCATCCTTCATGCATAAGTTAAGGTCACTGGCAGCTCCAAAACATGAAATTTTTTGGTCAAGTCCACCCTCCACAACCAGCTTATGTGAAGT
Source organism: Citrus medica (assembly GCA_002013955.2). Lineage (NCBI taxonomy): Eukaryota > Viridiplantae > Streptophyta > Magnoliopsida > Sapindales > Rutaceae > Citrus > Citrus medica. Next base: position 137,581 of record MKYO02000672.1, on the reverse strand, counting down.
TACCTGCTCTCCTGACTCGGGCAGAAGATCACAATCCAAGCTAATGTTACTTACCCCATCATTTGCACCGTTCTTGATGTCTTCATCTTCAGATGGATTCTGACAGGTTTCCACTTGTGCTGATGATTCACTTCTTCTACCCCGTCTTCTTTTTGGTACCAGCTTTGTTTTAGACCAAGCCAACCCCATCACTGTATCTTCAAGCTTTCTTTCTCCATCTGAGGAACTGCTTTGTGCCCTGAGGTTAGAATTCATATACTCTGAAGATTTAATTTCCATGGAAAGTGTAGAAAATTTTGTGCCGCAATGGCGCTCCAATGACAATTGATTCTCTTTGCTCACATCCAGGCCATTGGAATTGGTGGATGGTGGATGAGATTGCAATGCTTTGGACTCTGCACGCGACCCATTACAAAAGGTTCTCTGATGGAAGCTTGCACTATCAAATTTTGGGCCAAACTTCAAACTTTTACCATGGCAAGACGTTTTACCAGCAACACCAGGGCCTGTAATAGATGATTTTGAACGTTTTCTTAACCGTAAAGATGAGTTAAAGCATGGGAGTGCTTGAACTATTATAGGGGTTCGCACAATATCACGTATGCGTTTCTTTGGAGATGAAACTGAGGATGGCTTAGAATTCCCTATATCAGTCAGAGACAAAAGCCGAGAAGAAGTTCCTTTGTTACAAGTAGAAACAGATACTGGATTGCTATTAGAGGAGAGATCTTTTTCAAGACTCTCTAAACCTTCACCACATGTTTTTCTCTTCCTCTGATTCATAAGATGAAAAGTTTCAGGTTCATGTGCTTGCTTCAGATCAATGTTTTGTAAAGACGTGGATAGTTCTTCAATAAAACCTGGAGACAAAGAAGCAATATTACTTCTTCCTTGCCCTGGAAAAAGAGGTTAGTTATAAATCATCTAGTAATAATGACAGTAGTTTTTATAAATTATTCCCTATGACGATAGGAAAGGCAATAGTGATGCACTGAAATATAATAGTGATGCACTGAAATACAAACTAAAATTTAAACCGACAAAGCTGCAATTTGCTGTGACCTGGCAACTGTACTCACCTGCATCATCATCATATTTCTCCGGCTGCAAATTGCTTGAGCAAGTTTCACCATCCCTTCCAGTTTTATTATGTGTTATATCGGTGGAAGGAACTTGAATGCCCTTTTGAGCCAGATCCTGACATGAGAAATTTGTGTTTCTAGCAAGAGGACTTTGAAATTCACTGGGCAATGCTGCCTCCTCCTGAAGTTCAACGGGTTCGTTCAAGTCGACCAAAAATTTGGATGTACCAGCTGCCTTTTCTTCATTCTTATTTGGTTCATTCAAGTCGGGCAAATACATGGACACAGTACCTGAATCTTCCTCAAGCTTGATTGGCTCATTCAAATCAGCCAAAAATTTCCTTTTAGAAGAAGATGAACCAGGATTCAAATTATCCTCCTGGAAAACGGAGTTAAAACCACCACTGCCATGGTCTGGTTGCCAGTCACTCTTATGCACAGCCTCAGAGATTCTCTTCATAGGATGATCCGACACCTCAGGCATCTTTTGCATAGACACCTCATCTTCACTATCAATATACTCGGTAGGTGGAAGCTCAAGATCCAAGACCATTTTACCAAACTTCTTGCTGGACTCCAACTCACAGCCTTTAGTTTGAGGAGGATCTGGACCTGACTGCACAAACTTTCTGTCATCAAAATGTGAAAGTGATGGGTCATTTTTAGCAGTTGAAATGGACGACTGATTGAATGCAGGATTCACCCTGGGCAAGCTGAAAACATGAGATGTCTTCTGTGCATCATCACACAAGTGCTGGGGTGAAAAAGGATTTGACTGTAAGGTCCCCTGCTGTGGATGATGTTTAAATAACTCGTTCTTTTTCATTTCATCCATTAATTCCCTCTGTCTCCAATAAATGCGATGAAGTTCGCGGATCTGGATAGTCAAAAACATTTAAAACCCATTTGAGCATCTAAGATCAATTGATTGGTATTCATTAGTAACAAGTATTGCATCAGAATTGATGAATATATGAGACGCTGTTTGTAATACCAACACATGCACATGAGCATGCATGCACACACACACACACACACAAAAAGAAAGGGATGTATGAATAGTCACATTATGGTTCACCACAATGATTCAGATTCCTATAGCCAATTAACAAGTCCCCCATTTCCCCTTCCAAACTTCCATCATCTGAAGAAGTAGAGTTACAAGTCCTCAGGATCTCTTGACTAAAAGGATTTTAAAAATAAATAAATGCACTTGATGCCCTAAAGACAGCCAGAAGTCACAGTTCTTTAACGTGCCAAAGGACCATTAATAAAATACATTCGCAAGTATTACAGCATCAAAAATATTTGTTTACCTTTAAGGATATCAATAAATAACACCACTTCAAGACCTATGTATTCAAATTTTCCCCGAGACATGTTGATTAGTGCATGCTTGAATATGATACGCATAGTAGAATTGGTTTTATTTCTATTGAAAATAAAAATAGGCTTAAAAAAATGAGATGTAATCAACAAAACAACTAAAAACTCAAGGCTGAACCAGAACAATACCTGATCCCTGAAAATAGCTTCCTGCTTAAGCATTGTCTGCTTCACTAATTCCTTGCTTTGAACCAAATGCTGATCGGGAGATGGCAGTAACAAGGCACCATTGCAGTAATTTCGATTCTTAAATATGCTATCAACATCATTTGAGAGCCATGCCCTACCATTAGTACTCACATTCAGATTCCAATCGGAATAATGTCTGGGAACAGGAATATTGCCTTCACACGGCATCTCTGCTTGTATTCCTAGCAATGCCATTATTGCTGTAAGTCAGTATGAACAAAATACGATCTAACTATCCAACTGAAGAACAATTAAGAGAGAAACCTGCAACAGAAGTGAAATATAGGTCAGAATATCAGCATATATTGTGAAAGGCAATCATTTTTATTTCTTTAATTCCTTATATTTTTCTCATTACTAAAACTCGGACATAATATTTGCAAGAAATATGGTGTATGCTAAACCATTCAAACATTCTTTCTTCCCTTTAATTAAATGTACTTTTCATTGATAGCGGCCTCCACTATTTCAGGCCCCCAAAAAAAATCCAGAAACGTACTATTCATTATGATAACAAAATTCCAAAGAACCATCTAAATATATTTTGGCAGGCAGGTACTTCCTGACTTTCACATGGTAATTCTCACATTCTAGCATGATATTAAAAAGAGAAAAGAAAATTCAAGATAATAACCAACAACTAGTGCAAAAATACATACCCAACCACAATGATTATTATTAATTTTGATCCAAATTTTGCCACATGTCATTAAGCCAGCAGAAAACACTCATCATATGCTTAACGGGGAAACTAATCAGATAAGTAAAGCTATTTATTAACCCATTATTTGGGAGCCGAAAAGAAGAAGAAGAAGAAGGAGAACAAGCAGCTGGGAGAGAAAAATATGTCTTGAAAGAATCTATCAAAGCCAAAATGAATATACAATAATAGAAACATTGATAACATAATTTCGAGCAATGATTAAATCACCCGCAAAAACATTAAAAAAAGAAGGCAAAAATCGTTTCACTGAAATCATCAAACACAAAAATCCAGCTCAACATATAAATCAAGCTGGAGAAACCAACCCAACAACAGTCACTAAAAGAAGAACAATCAAGCACATTAAAGAAGTGATTTCGCAACATCATCTTACCTCAAAATCACATCTTTATATCACTACTTTCTTCAAAAATAACCCACAAGTGATTCATTCACTCAGCTTTACATTTTCATGACTTTCAAGAAAGCACAAGCAAAAACCATAAAAGTGGGTGTCTTCAAAACTCAAAAGGCCATGAATGACCAAAAAAACACACAAGATGATGAAGCCTCAAAGGTGCCAAAAAAAAAAACCAAGTGGGTACTTTTGAAAACAACTAAAAAAAAAGCTTAGAAAAAATGGGGATTTGGATCTGCTCTGCTACTGCTCACTGGGGCCATTCTCATTCTCTCCAAGAAGATATAGAGAGAGAGTGAGAAACAAACAAACCTCAGAATAGAAACTTATTTTATGAGATGAAGAGACATCAAAGTTGTCAATAAAATTTCTCTCTCCTTCACTCTCATTAACTTTTCTTTTTCTCATCTAATGCAAATTTCTCTTTTTCTTTTTTTAAAATTATGTATTTTATCCAACACAGCAACACTCTTGTCTTGTGGTACATGCAAACTTTAAAGCATTTCCTGAAAAGTTTTAAGAAACTTTCTTATTATCTGAAACAAAAACAAATGAGATCGGACAACACACAGCACTGTACAGCACACACACATACACCCCTGATTACCGCAGCATCAACAGACACAACCAAATTGTTTCTTAAAACTACCTTGGCTTTTCGGATAAAACTGAGGTGCATCTAATCATAGTTGGATTTTTATTTATTTAAGTGAATTTTATTTATTTAAGTAGATTTAATAATTAGTGTAAATATAGTATAATGTTATAGTTATATTATAACCTGATCCTGATTTTTTTTAATTTAATTTTTTTAATCATAAAAAATAAATAAATTATTACAATCTTTATATAGTTTTTTTTTTATTAGTTGTGACAGAAGTCACACTGGGGCCTGTTTGGATATTTTAAGCCCCTCATTATGACATTTCCAAACTTTCAACTTTAAGCATCCCCTTATCAAAAGTGGAAAAAGACCTTAAGCATTGCAATTTGCAACTTCCATGAATTTCAATTTTTTTGTCCATTCATTGCCAAATTGTAGGGCTTGGTTTGTGTTTCATATGGCTTATTTTAATTTCATTATTATTATTATTATTTATTAAAATATTCTCAAACAATTCAAAATAAAATTGTTTAACTAGTTATTGAGTTGTAATATATATACACACACAAATAGAATGATAATTTTTATTTAATCTTAAAAATATAAAAACTTCAATATTTATTGCAAGTGAAGTGAGTTTTATCATTTACAAAGAAAAAGAAAAAAAAAGGTAAATGATTTTTAAAAGTGTTTTATTCTGCCTTAATTTTGAAGTTACTTTATTAATGCAAACCAACATTAAAAGTAACAATTGAAAGGGATAGCATAAATAGAAAGAAAATTATGGAAAAGTTTTAGAAATTTAGATAATTATTAGATTTCACTGAAGGAGGCCTAATCAACTTGCTAATGAGAACTCTTAAAATAAAGTTAGTTTGAAAATTTGCAGCATAAAACACTAACGGGCGTTGAGTCAATGATTCCTTTTGACATCATTTTGGATTAATAATTTGCCTGTAATCTAGATTGGGTCGTACACAAACGGAAATTAAACAAATTCAAGATTGGTGTGCCAAACTATAACTCTCTATTAGAATAAATTTAGGATTAAAGAAAAATAAACAAACAATAATAATCGTACGTATCATTCTGATACCTAAAGTAAAGATTAAAAAAAAATTTACCTGATGTACTTTAAGGTATTGTGACTTTAAATTCTCAGACCTGCTTACTGTTTCCTTCACGTTTCAAACACCAATTATCAATAATCAATTATTGCTCATTTCTATAGAGGCCTAAAATGACTAAACAGTCACATATCTAAAATATTGAAAATATGATTTTATATCACATGATGTTGAATTTTTTTATAAATAAGTGATCAACATAAACAGTTTGAACGTTGAATAGTCAAAAAAATACAATTCTCTAATAAAAGGTATAAAGAAAAATGAAAAAATAGTAAAATTATTATATAAAAAAATGAGGGTTAAAATGGCCAGTGATTGATAAAATAAGTAAGAAAGTGATATAAAAAGAAAAGAAACTAAAAAAAAAGTGTAGAAATGAAAATTTGCTAAAAAAAAAAACCAAATTGTTCAAAGGTTATTGAAACTACGTGGACCGACATTTAAAAATGCACAGAAGTAAATCAAACTAAATGGAATTGAGCCAAATTGAACCAAGCCGAACCGGTTCAGTTGTTATTCAAAAGCTAATTTTCAGACAAGTTAAGCTTAAAGGAATTGGGTGGTAATGAATGAATGCTCGAATCAAACATATTAGTCACACAAAACCAAAAAAAAAAATTGTACACATCAATTATGGAAGATGAAATCTGAGTTTTTAATTCTACCGATAGATTTGTTAATAAAATTTTTATTGGTATTTATAAAATTTTACATTACTTAAAAGAAAAAAAATCAACTTACCATTTCTAACTTACATTTAATATATCCATTCTAAACGAAAAAAAAAATTGTTGCATATTTAATGTACACATTAATCAATTGACGAACACTAATAGTGTTTGTATGAGATAATTGACTGCAGATATCTCTATTTAATAATTTGGGGATTAAAAAAAAAAGAACTCTGCTTGTTCAAAACAAATCTATCTCGCTCTATTTTTAATTAGTTTTATATATAGAAAAAAATATTAATAAAGAGATATAATTAAAGACTTAAAGGGGCTAGCGCGTCATTATTTTTCAGTCTTATTTTAAGCTACGATACAGGAGAACGATATCATTATAATTAATTAATGTGTTTAATTTGTCTAATAGTTGTACATATTTGATATTTATTGTGAAGTTATTGCAAGTCAAGTTTCATCACTGAAAAAAAGGGGTAAATGATTAAACTAAAGTGTTTATATGTCTTATTTTTTGAATTACTTAATTGATTCAATACAACATCTTAAGCAAAACTTGAAAAAGAAAAGTACAAAGTATAGACTAGTTAATGGAATTTTAGAAAACTAAGGGGCTGTTTTTTTTTTCCACTTAATGACTTAATTTTAATTAGTTAAGTTATTAAGTTTGTTCGTTTTTCAACTTAATAAAAAAAGTTAACCATTAAGTCATTAAATTATTAAGCTAATTTTTTTAAATTTTTACTTAATTTAAAAAGTCCTAATGATATCATTAAAAAATATTCTCCAAAATATCCCTATCTATTTAATTAATTTTCATTCTTACCTAAATAAAACTTAATAATTAGCATTATTACCCATTTTTATATAACTTATGATAATATATAGTGGTAAACTATTATTATTTTTATCTTTTTATTTTCTTCAAATTAGCATTATTTATCTTCATAATTTTTTACAAAAAATTTCATATAAAAACATCAAAAACCATAAAAAATTGATTAACATATACAATATAGAATATTAAAGAGTTGTATTTAATTGAATATGATTTATGTTATGATAATTTATTATCTTATTTATATTATTTGAGATGTTTATTATTTTTTTAACGTTTATAATTTGCAAGGGCATAAATGTAAAATATTAGTTTTCGGATTTTTTAAATTAAAAAAAAAATAACTTAATATTTATTTTTCGCGATTCAAACCAAAAAATAAACATACCATTCATATTTAGACATTCAGCTCTATTTAGAATTTAGACTAATTCATATCTATTCATATTTCAGACAAAAAAATAAATGTCACCTAAGACAGATTTGGTAATGACTCCGTTAAATACAACAACCATTATTTTTAAAATCAAATAATCAAAGGAAAATCTTTAAAGAAAAAATATTTAGATTGTTCAATTAACAATCTAGGATAAAATTCAGTCGAAGGCGTAACTTGACTGACCATAGGCATAAATGTGTTTTGTTCCCATAATCAATAGTAATAGGGGACAAGAAGTTGTTTTTATAAATTGAGATATCTCGTTTCCTTTCATACTTTTAACCCAAAATAAGAAAAAAGAACTCCTAGATGAACATCACAAAATTATTATAGGTTTTAAACTTGTTTTATTTGTAATATTAAAAAAATAGATAAAAAATAATAATAATAACAGTTCATATATATTGTAATCTTAGATCAATAACAGAGGTCGGAAAAAAGAATATTACCTCTAATGCGTTAAAGAAGGTCTTTGCTTTAGATTCTCAACATGCAAGTCATCTTTTTTGACGTTTCAAGCACTGATCATCGGCGATCAACGATCGTTAATTTCGATGAAGACCAAAATTAACTTCGAAATAATCGCTGATCTAAAACGTTGAGAATATGGTCATAAATTGTCTACTGGTGATTCTTATTATATATATAAACCAACCTCCTAAGTTTTTAATATACACCAGCCTGATTGTAACTGATTAGAGATGATAAAGAGATAAGCAAGAGAGTGATAGAAAAATAGAACACGACGAGAAATGAATAGATGAATAAACAAATCTATATAATATAGAGGGGTTACGAATAAGAATGGGTCCACTCGATGATCGAAGGGACTTAAGTTGTAAAGAAAAAAATTAAAATTCTCCTTATAATTTATGCAAAATACTGTTTAAACCCCTACTAAAATTTTGGTTAAGGCCCTAATGTTAGTCAAACCAGGAGGGACTATGTTTGAAAGTCTATCAAATGCATAATGTCACTCAAACTAAACAAGTTAAGTGCACAACAGTCATACATCAATGAGTTGGCAATATGCTATTGTTTTCCAAGTATAGCTTCCTGCCAAAGAGGAATTAATGTTCACTCAACATGAAAACGCTGCTTTAACAAAATCATAATAATTCCTTGACACTAAATCAATTCAATCTTATCTAATTTTTATAGTTTTACGTTGTTTATTTAAGAAAAAAGAATATTGATATCTTTGTGGTTTGGTAAATGATCAAGAAATTATTTCATTCTTGGTTATCAAATGCTTTTATAAGAAGCATGATTAAGAAAAACAAATATTAATCAGGTCTAAATCCATCTTGGATTTAATTGTACTTAATATAATATATTCATTTTTTTAATATAAATAAATATAGAACCTTCTCTAATGAGGACATCTTCACTTTATTTAAGTGAGAATACATACTAAAATACAAAAAAAAATATGGATATTAATACATTAGAAATTATATTTTTTATTTGTTAGTGTATTAAAATTTATATTTTTTTGTTTGTTAGTATAATTATTTTATTATTATTATTATTAAATATGATAGGAATCTCAATTATTTTCTCAGTATTTGAGTACAACTGTCAACTGATGTGGGAACTTTTTTATAATTGTTAAATCATGGTAGTCATTCATTTTTACTTTTTTTTTTCATGAATTGCAACATTTACCATTTCATGATAAATATTAGTAACTCATTAATATGATAGTTATATAAACAATCATATAAGTTGATGTTCAAATGATTTCATTATACATGTAACTTGAATCTCTGATATACTCAAAAGTTTAACTAATATATTACCTAGATAGGGATGGTAATGATACCACCCATTGTAGATTTGCTATTACTAAATTCATACCCACAAAAAAAATTTAAATTACCAATCTGCCCCTAACCTGCAACAATTTTTTTTTAAGAAAAAACCTACCCACTATGGGTTTAAAAAATAATCAGACTCACCCGTAACCTATAGTAGATTTTTTTAAGAGTTTTATCATTTGAAATCACAAATATTAAAAAATACTTTACTAATACATAAAAACTTAAATTATACAAATTCAAACTATAAATTTATAACAATAGTCTAAAAAATCCGCATACAATACTCAATGCTACATTTTATCAATGTAAATAAAAAAATTAAAATTTAACATTAAATCAAACACATAAAATGTAATAATCTAACAAAAATAGGTAAATCATCATCACTAATATCAATGTTTTACTCTATCTTTTAATCATTATCACTATTTTTTCTCTCAATACTAAATTTATCCGTAATCTGCGGTGTGTTTATATTTCAAATATTAAATCTGTCTGTAACCCATAAAATTATCTATCCGTAATCTACGGTGCGTTTACATTTCAAATATTAAATCCGTTCGTAACCCATAAAATTACTTACACGAGATAAGTTTTTACTGACAAATTTCCGGGTTAACGAATAATTTTGCAATTCCTGTACATAGATAATGTTTAAGTTAAAAAATATAATACAATTCTCATGTAAAAGTCAAATTCAGTCATCCTATCACAAGAAAGTGATTGATAGTGAGGAAATTTCGGTGAAAAGAAAATATTTTTCTAAACCTTCCATGTGAAGAAAACCTATTGGGGAATACCCATTGGCCACTGCCCAATGCCCACCATATTATTTTCAAATAAAAAGCAGCTTGTAAATTTCTCTCTTTTTTTTTCTTTTTTTGCTCCCCTCTCTCTCTTACGGCAAAGCCATCGTCGTGGTCAATTCTCCCAATTGATACAATCCTTGCTTAATTTAGCACCTCGTCAACTATTTTTGGTTTATTCCTTCTCTTTTAAGTTACTTTTTCTCTCCTTCACTTACTCTGATAGTAAAGTTTGGAGGGTGTAAGTTTAGTCGAACAACACATCTAGAGTAAATGAGATGACAAGACTAACTTTTTAACAAAGATTACAAAGAATTAATGATAGAGAGCTAATGAGAGAAAATTATAATAAACTCTGAACTCAGATTATTTAATATATATATATATATATATATATATATATTTCTTTTAAATAAATTTTAAAAATAATAATTTATTACTATTATTATTTAAAATTAAAAAAATAATAAAATTTAAATTTATAAGACTTAAAATATATTCAAGTGAACATTAAAAAAAATCTAAGTAAACCCCTCTCATTTTAATTTCTGGATCCGCCACTGTATATATATATATTTCTTTTAAATAAATAAAAAAACTATTGGCTCGACTGAAGATTTATTGCTTTGGAATTTTAAAAAAAATTAAGGGCATAAAGACTTATGACCCCAAAAAAAGTGGTGTCCGCAGTGATGAGACATCTTAAGTTAACAATACTTTATTGTATAATAAAATAATGAATCTCACTGTGAATTCAATCTATTAAATTTAATAAATTGGTGAGATGAGAGAAGACAATCCCTTGACAGATTCTTTCCGTTTTGGAGTGTGAGCACGTCTCCATGTGAAACGGCGCTGATTGAAATTGGTTTCGTCTACATTTACATTGCCCATACATCAGCTGCGTCGCATTAAACCATGGATTTTGCCACGCTGTTTCTGCGAAATTACCATTCGGCCCCGTTGGACTGGAGGGTCATTTTCCTGGGAGTCTGATTTTCGTATTCCTAAGGGGCACCAGGCCTTGGTGGGCCCCATAACTGATATGGGAAGAGGAAAACCGAAAATCAGGCGTTCTGTTGAGGTGGACCCTGGAGTGGGACAGCAATCGACTGCGCTGCACGAGCCTATTGGGAGCGCATCCTGGCTGGACACTCGGCCCAAGCTTTTCTGGGTCCACTGGGAGCTCGAAGCCACGATCCCTTTAGCAATTTTGAAAATCAAACTCTCAAATTTATCATAAATGATAAATTTATGAATGTTGATATAGAATTGAAAGTACATTATTTATGGTTTGCATAATCCTATAACTCATCTAAGAAGCTACGGAAAATTTTTAAATATAAATATCAGTAGATTGCAATATAATTTTAGAATAATATTATGTTTATTCATTTGAAATGCAAAATTTGGATACTTAATGATGTGACATTTCATGTGTCGATCTATTAAATAAATTGTAAAAATAATAGATTAGCTTATAATCAAATTGATCAATTGTATAGGGAGTTTTAGCTATTTTTCTGAGATAATTCTCGAGGACAAATCATCCGATCTTGGTTTAATAAGAATATATAATTTTCCACTTTCAAGCTCCACTATATTTAACTATTCACCAACCGTCTCCAACAGAAGAGAGATAAAAGTTGTGGGACTCGGATGCCGCCAATGTCAATAGCTTGTCCAAAGTTTCTGGCTATGCCTACTCCTCCTAGGGCTAGCCGAAAATTCCTGTCCAATTTCTCAAATTTTGACCTACCATTGCCAATTTTGCATTAGTACATCTATATTTCATTTCACTTGACATGCTATTGGAAAGTTGAGCTCATTAAATCTAAATTCTGCTTGGTATTGTACTATTTTATCGTAGAAAAAAATTGTAATTATAAAATAAAAATTAATAATATATAGTAAATATAATTTATAAATAATTTTATAAATATAGAATTAAAATGAACTTAACTTTTAAGATACGGTAAATAATATTTATTAAATATTTTAATATTATAATTTCAATCTCAATATTAAACAGAATTTTAATTCTAATAAAATTTTTAACAATAATATTAATTGATTTGTAGAAACTCTTATCTAACAAGAAAATTAATTTTATCGGATAGGGTTGCTCTCATTGATTCCAATAATTTTTTGGTGGATGTTGGTATGCAATTGATTTGTCTGTGATCGTATTGAAAATGACAAAGGGGTCAATCATTATCATGCAAGCAGCAAGATTGCGGTGTTGCCAAACCTACAGTGAGGAAGCATCCTCAGCTGCAAGTGTTCATTGGCTCATTCGAAAGTGCTTTCCATGTAAGCACAGCTAACACGTTTGTTTATCTTTCTTTAGCATTTTTTCGTGGTCTTTTGTATGTACAACTTGGAGGATCTAAATAATTAGCAGTATCAGCAGATAAACAAAGCCCATCAAAATGTTAATGGAGTAGGTTTGACATGCTTGTCCTCAAGCATGATAGGTGAGGCAACTACAGGTTGTTTAGTGTCCACGAGGACTAACTATCAGTTTTCATCCCTATTTACTTTTTAGTTTTATGGTTGTAAGATTTGACTGTTAAGCCAACTAACTTGGGGTCAAATTCCAGAATGAAAGCATCAAGGCTGATGGATCTAATTAGCCCTATAACATTGAAGTTGAACAATGAGCTTTAGATTCAAAAAGAGAGATTATTTCAAAACTTCAATATTATAAAACTTGATCATACAAGTCCAAGCCTGGAAATGAAAGCAGTGAAAAAGATACCAAGACACAAACATAAGACGTGGAAAAATACAAAGTACACATGAGCACACAAAACTTTCTAGGAAGACTTCTGATTAATCACTGGGTACTTTCTAGCATTCTTAACAATCTTTGCAAGCGCTGCCTGGCCAAGATCAAGGCCACAAACATCAGCAAGTTGAATCAGATAAAGCAGAACATCAGAGAGCTCCTCTTCTAAATGTTCCTTATCATCAGAACTCCAGTTTGGTAGCCCTCTTGCAACTTCTCCTCTCCATTGAAATATCTCGGATAGCTCCCCCACCTCTCCCACCTGCACAAAGAATCAAATCAAATCACCAATCAAACCATAACCAGAAACATTTTTTGTTACAGTTTAAAAATGGACATTGAAATGCCTTACAAGTGCCAAAAGAAGGTTTCTAGGACTGTGATACTGTTTCCACCCTCTTACTTCAGCAAACTCAGCAAGCCTATCTCTAAGTTCTTGAAGGGAAACATCTTTATAAGCTTTCTTAACACACTCATAAGAAGACTTCTCCATTTTCTCCTTTCTCTTTGTTATGGTTTTGCCTTCATGCATGCTCAAGTTTAAATAGAATTAAAGAGAGTGAGGCATCCTAATTCCCATCTATTTTGGCTTTTGCCTTTTTCTGATAGTGGAGAAGCACTTGAGTGTTTTCTCCAAACAGTAATCATGTGACGTATGGTAAAGATATCCATCTTTACATCCATGTCTTCACACCATTTGCGCACCTGAAAATTGAAGCTTTACCAGAAAACTATAGGTAGCAAATTGTGCGTATATCTTGTTATATGGATTCATCATCATCATTATCATCATCATCGCTTAGAATTTTTTTGGAAATTTAGTAGAGTTGTACTAGAAGGACAATCATTCTACTTTTATCTCATGGGTCTAAAAAACAGGACAAATGAGCATCATTGCTAATGCAGCCTTTACGAATCCCGGAAAATGCGATTCCAATCTGGACAATTTGAGACCATATGTCCATCATTAAATCTATGAAGTCAGGGAATGCATCAAGAAGCATTGATGTGCATGAGCATGTGCTTGTCTTTTAGCTACACTTGGCACATATGTAGGTTATGCTCCAAATCCAAATAAACCCCAGAAAATCATGTATGGATTTCCTTGTGCATGCATATCCACAATAAGATAAGTGTTATCGTTCTATTTTACAACGAAGGATTACAGGAAAGAGACAGAATTGCCTACAAATCTGGGTGATTATAAAATATCCTTACGCATTTAAGTCAGGGGGGCCCATTTATAAACTGAGCAATACTTATTTTGTCAGAATGATGAGTGTCTTTGTATCCTGTTCTTCAGCCTGACCCAGGAAGGACAAGCAATATGACCTGTTTTCACGTCCCTCGTAATTCATGGCCCTCAAGAATTCAGCTTTGCAGAAATGGCCAACATTATTTGCAGAATGAATACTACAAGCAATCAGGATTTCCAAACAGGGTTGAGGGGGGAAAAAATAAAGAAAGGAAAATTCACAGTTTCCTTGTGCTCATTAACGAGCCCCCAGGCTCTCAATTACTAAAACATTCATATATTGATAAGAAACTAAAAAGCCTCAGTATAATAAGATTCATGTGTTGAAGATTAAATCTGATGAAAGAAGATATCATAATGGAACAGTTCATAAAACTAAAAGATCTATGCCAGCACGCTCTTGGAGATGTTCATTCAGCATCAATTCAGTAGCAAAAGGAACTTCTTCTTCTTCCTTTTTTTTTTTTTTTGGTATCAAAGTAGATCCTGTGAATTGTTTGAGCGTTTCTTATAGGTCTCCTAGTAAAACTAAGAGGAAACAAAAGCTAATCATGGCTAAAAGGATCAAACAGGATTAAATATTTGCCAATAATATGTGACAAAACTACTGATTCTTGATGACAGCATCTTCCATTTCCATAATTCTTTCTGATCAGGCCTTCCCACTATAGCTTCCCAAGTTTTCGGCCCTTCTGTTCTTCTCAATTTCATAGAGTCGAAGGATATGGTTTTTACCATCAAGGTGCATCTTGAATGCATCTCCATTTGGGCACCAAACATCACACAATTTGCACCATTTTTGCTCTCCACCACCTTTCAAAGTGCATTTCGCCCTTTGTAAAGCCTTGTGCTTTTTAGCATTTAAGTGCAGCCGGAACAACTCTTCGCTTGAAAACCCAATATTACACAAACGACACCATGTTTGCTTCTCTCCTACCTTAACAAGACTCTTTGCAGTGAGTTCCGTTTTGTTTCTTTCTTCTAGGTGCTTTTGAGCTAAATGCATCTTGAATGAATTTCCATCCATGCACCATCCTTTCCCGTTAGCTACTTTACCATCTTCACCAAAACTATTCCCATCTAATTTCAACTCCTGTAGCTTAGCCTTGTGCTTACGACCTTTTAGATGTTGGTTATAGTTGAAGGCAGAAGAGCAAGGCACATGGCAGATCGAGCAAAAATTGCTGTCAGCTTGAATTGCATGCTCGGGATGACTATCCAATGACTGCGGCAGCTCAGGAGATGAGCATTCTGCATCTGCAGTGCTTGTTGGGGTTGGTCGTTTTATTCCAGAAAGCTAGGGCTTGAACTTGATGGTGGACTTGGACCCGGAATTTGACTTGGGCTCATACAAAGGCTTGATTGTGGGGTTGGTCGTTCCTGGTTTTCCTTTGACAGCAAGCAATAAAACAATACAATGCAATGAATTTTCATTTGACATATCATGCAAGCAATCAATTATTAAGACTATAGAAAATTGGCACCATGCAATGCAATGGAATGAGTTCATTTTAAATTGTTGAGTAGTGTCTCATATTGGGTAATAAAGAAAGATACTTGAATTTATAAGGAGATAGGTCACACTTTATTATTGATAGTTAGGTTTTTTGGGTTGAATATTTAAAAATTTTAGACTAATCTCCTCTCAATAATTGGTATCAAAGTTAGATTAGTAGTCGAAATGTGGGGGTGGAACAACTCTGGTGTGTCGTGTTGTCCAAAAGGACCGAGGTCCGGCAGCCCAAAAACTAATTTTTTAGAGTTGGATACTTAAAAATCATGAGCCAAGACCTCCCAACACAAATTCCAAATTCCATGAAAACAAATATCGAAAGCTAGTCGAATAAAATCTTCTAAATAATCAACTGCAATGATTCACATTTGCAAAAACCCTACTCACCTGCAATGGAGCGAGGCCTTTCTCTTTTTTCTCAAGGCCATCATCATGTTGAGACCGCAACAGGAAAACCTTTCTCCGAAATGCCAGCTCTCTTAAGATAGCAAGCTCTGCAGTGATCATTCGTCCTCTGCTTTCAGCGTCGATTTCTCTTTCTGTCATAAGCTCTGCAAACTTGGCATACGAATTCGCTATTGATTATACACCATGTGTATAATAAGTACCCATTAAAAACCTATGGGACTGTCTGGAAAACTGAACAAGTTACTAGTGTATATGTCAACGCTTCTTGTTCTTGTAATAAACAGAGTAAAAAAGGGAATATTTTTCACATTCATTTATGAAGCATTACTTGTTAATTAAAAAAAAAAAAAACCACCAGAGCAGCTAATCAAAACGTAAAACAAAAGCAACCCAAAGTAATTTATCATGCATATATATTACAAAAATCTCAGTTGTTTCTTTCATTGATCTAAAACGTGGAAACGAAAAAAAAAAAAAAGGCTGACTTTTCATTCTTTCTTTCCTGGAAGAGTGGAGTGCACAGCACTTAGAAGAGAGAACCCGAAAAAAAAAAAAAAAAACTTGTCCAGGAAGTGATCCTGTTGACAACAAAAACAGTAAAAAATTAAGCATTTTTCTTTTTTTCTTCCGGGAAATGAAAACGGAAAAAATGTTAGAAAATAATGCTTACCCAGCTGAGATGAGAATGCTTTCTAAAGCCTTGAATTTGGAAACAAACAGAGAGTACTGGATTTCGGCAGAGGGGCTCATGAATCATGTACGAAATGTGTTCCATGTGTCCATGCATGTAATTGGTATTGCAATTTTTGTCTAAGGGTATTTTAGTCATTATACATTGGCAACAATTGTATAGGTCTGAAAACCATGGCCGTGGCACATAAGACATCAGCGAACAAAGTCCAATTAAATTTGTTTTTTAACGTACAAGAATCATAAATGCTGTGTACAAGAAGAATGAGACGAATCGTATTTTTGTGTCCATCACATCTACACTTGCTCATTTTTGTATTACATAAGAATGTAGAGTAAGTTATTGACAATTTCTGAAACAATCTATCTCAAATCCCAAAAACTTCAATCACAGTGAGGCAGTATCTTGATTAACATAGCTAGCACCTCCTTCACGTTTGGTCTAGCATTTGGTGCCTCTGCTGTGCACCTTACCCCTATCCTAAGCAACTCAGACATCTCCTCCGCGCCTTCAGCTAGCCCGGACCCCAATAGAACTACTGGTATAACCGCTCTTCCCGGTCCATGTCTCCCATATCCCATCACTCTTCTTCCCCATTCCACCAAACATTCTTCCCCTCCTTCCAATGCCCTCCTCCCAGTTGCTAGTTCCATTGCCAACACTCCGAAGCTATACACGTCGCCTTTTGTTGTCGCTTGCCAGGTCTGCCCGTATTCTGGTGCTACATAACCAACTGTCCCAGCAATCGTTGTGCTCACATGACTATCCCCTGCACTCACAACTCTGGCAAGGCCAAAATCTGTAACTAGTGCCTTTCCTTCTTTGTCAAGTAACACATTGCTGGCCTTGACATCGCGATGGACTATAGGAGGATAGCACTCGTGGTGTAGGAAAACTAATGCTCGCGCCACGTCAATTGCTATGTCTAGACGTCTCCGCCATGTTAGTCTCGTTCTATCTGATATAATGTCCTCCAAGCTCCCGCCTTCCATGTACTCATAAACCAGTATTTTCTCTGATCCATCAAGGCACCATCCGTAAAGTGTAACAAGATTTGGATGTGGCCAACCAAAGCCATTGCCACTTAGTACCTCCATTTCAGCGCGGAATTCCCTTTCACCCTCAACCCCTTCTCTTTGTAGCTTCTTCACTGCTACTTCTCTGCCATCAGGCAAGACCCCGCGATACACCGTGCCAAATCCGCCCTTTCCAATTATCCTATCTTCTGAAAATTTTCCCGTGGCCTTCAAAATGTCAGAGTATGTGAATTCTGTTTTGTCCAAACGGATGACCTTAACAGTGTCTGATAGCCATGGTGACGATCCTCCCGAGCTCGAAGCGAGATCATGTCGACACTTCATACCCTCCAAGAGATATCCCTGTTGTTCTGCTGGACGTTTTACTAGCATATAGATAATAATTGACAAAACTCCACATATCAAGCAGGCCATTAGTAAAGCTAGAAAAGCTAGAATTATTGTCAACTTAGTATTCCCTGTCCTTCCATTGGAATTGAGATATTTATGTCCATGATGGGGGCCATTCTCTATGAAATCTGGAAGGTCCAGGAGCGGATCTCCAAGGTAAGATGTTTTCTCAAACGTTGCTAGCTGCCCAGTTGATGGAATTGTGCCAGAAACGAGTGGGTTGTATGAGATGTTTAACTTGCTCAGCTCCGTCAAATTGTTGAAGCTAGCAGGGAATGAGCCAGAGAAATTGTTGTAAGACAAATCAAGATTCTGCAAGCATTTGATATTCCCAAATTCTGAGGGAATTTCACCCGAAAAGTTGTTTCGAGTGAGGTTTAGAACTATAAGGGGCAACTGATCAAATTGCGAAGGCAGCTTCCCATCAAACTGATTGAAACCCAAATGCACCATACTGAAATTTTGCAGCTTACCAATATCTGGAGACAGCTCTCCAGATAGCTGATTCCCAGAAAGTTGAAGATAGCCTGTGATTTGAAATGTACGCGATGCCAAACCTGGAAGGCAAACTGGGAAGATGCCGGTGCCTTTGAGTAACCGATCCCACAAGCTTCTGCAACTCTTCCTTGTGAGGATAGTATACACAAAGCTGAATGGTGGGTAGTCTGCCGGAATCCATCTCTTCATCGACAAGCACTCGCTAGAGCCAGCAATTATCCGCTCACCGTTTCTTTGGTTTGCTTCAAATGTTGGTCTTGGGTTCCTCCCAATAGTCATCACTTCAGGTGGGATGTGCCCGGAAAGCTTGTTGTTGGAAAGGTTCAGCCACAACAAGCTGCTGCAGTTCCCAATCTCACGCGGGATGTCACCACTGAGTGAATTGTTTGCAAGCATTAGCCACAAGAGATAGGTCAAGTTTCCAATGGAGGGCGGTATTGGTCCAGTCAATTCATTGAAGGAGAGATCAAGAATTTGTAGATTAGGCATGTTTCCGTATACTGCTGGTATGGAACCATTGAACCGGTTATGTGCCAGGATCAAGAACTTCAAGCTTTGCATTTGAGAGATTTCAACTGGTAATGGACCTGTGAAATTGTTTTGGCTGAGGTCTAGTCTGGAAATATTTGGCAGCTTTAGAATGCCTGAAGAATTCAGCCCGTCGATGTAGGAATTACTGTGCAATACAAGAATCTTCACTTGGGTGAATCTTCCAAATATCTTTTGCACTTCCCCTCCGAAATTGTTGCTGCTCAAATCCAGAAACTCCAACTTACTCAGATTCAAAAGAGATTCAGGAATCACGCCCAAGAAGTTGTTTTTACCCAAGAACAAGGCCTCAAGACCAGAAATTGAGCCTATCTCTGCTGGAATTGGCCCAGAAAAATTGTTTCCAAACAAATTCAAGACAACCAAATTCCTGCAGTTAGAGACCTCTCCAGGAAAATCGCCAATGAATTCATTTTCTGCCAAGTCGAAAATCTCAAGACTACAATTCTCTTTAAAAACTGAAGAGGAAACAACCCCACTAAGAACATTCTCAGAAACTGAAAACTCCACAAGCTGTGCCAAACCATTCCATATATTGCCACTGAAGTTATTAGAGCTCAAGTCCAGATACCTCAAATTTAGACATCCATCAAAGCAAGTATCAATCCTTCCAGTGAGATTATTCAACGAAAGATTAGCCACCACCAATTTCTCACAAATTGCAGGGAAGCTGAACGAAATTTCACCATGAATCCTATTTACAGACAAATCAAGAATCTCCAAACTCCTCAACCCACTTAAGTTGAGCTCCCCACTAAGAATATTATGTGATAAGTTGAGGTACTTCAGGCTTCGGCAGCTGCTTAAATCATCCGGGATTGATCCAGAAAAGGTGTTTCTGGAGAGATCAAGATAAGAGAGTTGTGTCAAAGCAGAGAAGTTGTTGAATATGTCACCAGAAATGTTCCAGTCAGTGAGATTAAGGCCATTGACTCTTGCCTTATCCGGAGAGCAAATGATCCCAGGCCATTCACAGGGGCTTGAGCTTTGATTCCATTGCATGTAATGTCCTTCGTTCACGGGATTGTTGTTCTCCAGGAACGATCTCAGGTTCCATAAGACTTCTCTGTCAGTTTCCAGAGAATCTCCAGCAACATGTGTAGCTGCAATAAGTAATACAGTCTCAGGCTATCATGCGTGAAAATGGAAACAGAATTGAGACTACAATATTAGAAAAAAAAAAGTGGTTTTGGATAATTACCTATGACCAATATTGCGAATACGAACAAAGCAAAGCGCCATGAATCGTTTTCATCGTCCGACATGTTCATCCAACTAATCTTGATTCTTCTTCGTATAGGAAAATATTTACAATTTAACTTGATAAGAACATATCAATGAAACCATAATGATTGAACTGAATGGGATTAAAGAAACGAATCGAAAAGGGCTAAAAAGTATTTTATATATTGGAATGTCTTTGAAGTGCAAGGCCTGCTAGCAATAGCATAGACCAAACCAAACTTTGAAGAAGAAGCGATTAACAGTTTCTTCTTTGCCTCATATATTTTTTATTAAAAAAAATAAAGAAGTATGTTTGTAAGACTAATTAATTAATATTAATTTAATAATTTTAAGCTTAAGGAAGGAAATTTGCGTGCATGTTTTTGCAATGTAAGCCGCCCCTGTTGACCAGCTTGTACCCATTACCTTGGTTTGACTAGGAATCTAGAATAAATGGTATGTTCACGTTTTACTTATGGAAATTTTTATATATTCTTGCAAAAATTGTTTGCGAAATTAGTCATAACCGAGAAAAGGAAATGAGAAATTAAGGAATAAAATGAAGATCACCGATTTGTTGGTTGGTAAGATTATTTACGAATAATCGAAGGATAACGGGTACGAATATCACGAGAATGGGATTGGTTGGTTTAGTTGTATTAATTGCACCCATGGTTTTGGAATTTGGTTCAATTATTATTATTATTATTATTATTTCAATTCAGAATTTTAAAGTGCAGGAAAATTCAGAAAAACGTATAAATCGTGTAGTTTAAACACTTTAAGTTTTAATTTTTTAAAACACCACGATTTTAAAGTTTTCTTGAACTTTTCCTGAACTATAAGATCTCGAATTGGAAAACTACTATATATATAATGCTTTTCTAGTGTGAGTGCCCTCATTTTTTTTTTTCGTGCAGACTCGTTGTTAAGTCGTGCGGTTCAATAGAGTTAATTTTTAATACTGTTTAACTGCACAATTTTATAGTATATAAGAAAATAATTATATTAACGGTAAGACTTAACAATGTGTTTGCAATAAAAAGATTGAAAGTGTCGGTAGTTATATATATATAATCAAATATGGCATCAACAGCATATAATTTAGAATTATAATTCATATTGAAATACAAGTAATTTGCAGGTTGTCATGGCTCCAAATAAAGTGCGGCGTTGGAAATTACAAGGGTACAATTTATGGTATTCAATTGTGGGACTGTCGTGTCAACTTTCTGATATGCCAATTTTTCACAGTGTTATGGTCAAAGCCATTAAAAAATCATAATGATAAAAAGATTGCCAAGACGTAATTGATTGGGATGGCCATCACATAATTCAACTTATCTTGAGATAAACATTGATGCCAAAGTTGAATTTCAAGGTAAGAATCGTGAATTGATTATGCTTTTGTTTTCTTAATTTTACCTGAACTATGAATTCATGATGTCTTTTATAGACATTTTTATAGACATCACAAAGTTATTATGACTTGATTCTTAACTTGTTTATGCAATAATTACAATGTCGATAAATAGTTTCAATCAAGATCTCTTTCTCTATCCGCCTCTTTTTTCTATTGTTCTAATAATTAGTAAACATGAAAGGATAAGTTTGGTACCTTTACATCCATGTAGTGTTGATTAAAGTAGCACAAACGGATAAGTTTGTGTTAAATTCAAAAACTTCTTGCTCTAGTTGTCTTTAAATTCAAATAAAATTTTGAGTTACCTCGTGTAAAATCTTGGAATCTTCAACCACCCCCACATAACAAAAGTTGCAAGCAATAATCCCCTCTTATTATGAAATTGACCATTAATTAATTAGCAAATAAACCCAACCTAATTTTGGAGGTTCATGGCTTCTTAATTTAGGTGTAGTCACTATCTCGTGAATACAAATATCAAGCAAAAGGGAATCTCCGGCCGACCAAGAAACAACACAAAAATTAATGACTTGGATAACTTGTTTTCATATAATAATTTGTTTGGTTTGACCCAGCTTTGAACAATACAATAATACTTATCTTCATAATATCCAAAATAAACCTTTATTTTGTAGTAGTTTTTATCTTTATTTCATGTGCGTTTTTACACCTTAATAGTGATTGAAACATTTTATATTTGATTTGTTTCATATCCTTGGACCACTGTGCATGGTTATGCCAATTGTTTTTTTAATTATTTGTATTAATTATTAAAGGAAATAATTGAATAAGAAACCCGATAAAGGCGATTTTGGCCGTTTTAGTCAACGGCTGTTTTAACTAATCAAATTCATTCTCTTCAAATTCCACATTTTTCTAAAAAATAAAATTGTCATGTCGACAAGGTTCAAAGATGTTGTTACAAATTTCTTGTCAATGGTGATGTACATTGAGAAATGTGTTAATTAATGATCTTTTTTCTTCGGTACGTGGCAAGATCATTGCTGATTCTACTCAATAGATTATTTGGCGTCGTTGGTTAATGAAGCTTACATCTCTTTGCAATGATCATACCCAAAAGTGCATCTAGATTGCAGAGTGTACATGAAATTTTAAAAAAAAAATCTTCGCCAATTAGACTGTGCTATAATAAAATTATTTAAATAAATTTTGATAAATTTTTTACTGTATATATCATGATTGTAATATATAAATATAGATAAAATTGTGGTGCAATTATGGTACCGTACCACAGTTGCACCAAATCGTTAGATTTCTACTTATTTAAATAGACCCCACTCATTTGAGTAAATCTAACAATTAGTGCAACTGTGACACGGTATCACAATTGTACTGTAGCCTGACCCTATAAATATATATAAAAAAACAGTATATATATATATAAGAAAATGACCTTGCTACGTTACAGACTCTGTATGTAACGCAACAAATGGAGAGCATCCACGCGTTGTAGGAGAGAGGAAAAATTGTTGAAACTTAGCTGATACAAGACTAATTTCCATTGAACTGTTACATACAGAGTCTGTAAGGTAGTTTTGTCCATAAGAAAATGGCATGTAGTGTTGTATTCTTTGTGTATTGTCAAATCGTTTGACATCAATTGGTCAAAGGAAAATGATGTTTCCCTTCAACAATTTGACAACTCCTGCATATATCCCCAATTGCTTATGTCGATTTTAGTGCTTGTTTATATGATCAGCCATTATCGATTTCTCTCTCTCTCTTAAAATTTAATTTTCAATTTCTTTTTATTTTCTTGGCAGCCCTACATGAATGACCAAGATCAGGGCAATTGAGTGACACGCGGTGGTCTCGGATTCGGCTTCACGGCATGGGTATCTATCTATAAAACCACCCGTGGGGCAGTCACCCTCAATTTGATCAAAGACAAATGAGGATGTCTATTTGTCAACTATTATGCAATCAGATTTTATAGTTGAGAATACTTAATTACCCAAAACGTTTTAGTTGGTTTGTTCTTATCGTTTACTCCTGCCGCCACAGTGACAACACCAATCCAGTTAATAGTAGCATTTTTATTACTTTACGCAATTGTTAATTAATAAGTTAATGTTAGAAAATTAAGGATTTCAAAATCTATAATTATAGCTAAGAGCTCAAAGGAAACAAAATTGAGTCAATATATACTATAACATAATCATGAACCATTATTCAATAATTTGATCATTTGAAAAGTGAACAGCAAAATGTTCAATCCAAACCCATCTGTTTGGATCCATAGTAATCAAGATGATCAAGATTTGTATGCTTCATTACAATGTTTAATCATATAACAAAAATCAAGACAAAATTGAAAGCAATTCAAAATTTTAATATTTCTTTGAGTCTCGCACACTTCTTGTTGTTATTATATGGCATTACCCACTTGGTATTAATTTATTAAGGTTCATGGAAATTAAACTGAAACATAAATTTAATAAATTGTCGAGGATTTGGTCCACAATAGAATCATCTGATTTGCTAAAATTTCCTAGTAGTATTTTGGCTTATCGTTTGATTAACAATATATCAACTCACGTTTAGCCAAAGTACATTAAGGAGAGGACATACTGCATTAGCTTTTATTTGAAGCTTAGATTCAAAAAGTCAAAAAGTCAAGTTAGAATAGCTAATCCTGACCCTAAATTAATTAACAATATACCAAACCAGATATTTAAAATGAAAATCATGGAAAATGAATCATGATGATCTGATTTTTTTTTTTTTTTGGGGTAAACTTGTATCAAACTTTTAATAAACAATTTTTAAGTAAAAGGAAAAAGGAGAAAAAAAAAATATTGCAAGCAGTAGTTTTCATATGAGTAGCCATATTGGACGCAACATCCCAATAAGAACTCACTATAGATGTTGTTATGCACCATAATGTGTACAACGACGCATACTAGATCAAAAGTCTTGTTTTAGAAATAAGTTTTTTAAAGTTGTATAGAACTTTTACTTGTAAAAATGGTATAATTATTGTCTAAAGGGAGGGTACGTTTTTCTTTTCCTATTTTTTTTTATAACTTATTAAGGCACATGAAATTGAAATATAATTCATCTCGTGAGTATACCATCCAAGACCTAATTAGAGTTCATACAATAAAACTTGATTAATTAATTGTGTGATTCACAAGTTTGGAGATACTATTGGGCCGATGCCGAAGAATCTCTAGTACAATTTTTTTGGTCAAATTTCAACGTAATTGCTTTGTCAATTAACTTACAATTTGCCAATCAAATTTAAGTCAGCATAAACTGCTCTCCCAAACCCTACGTAACATTAAACTTCAGACCATTGTTATGGTTTTAATGATTAATAATCATAGAAAATATGCTCCATTCACCCCACGTGTCGGGGATTATTGACCTTGGCGGTGTATCCATGGAAAAATAAAAATAAAAATCAAGTGCATACATTATTTCCATCAATAATATATTATGGAGACCTGTCCACGATTATTTTCTCACTAAAATTACATTCAAAGCTCTATTGGGAGTCTAAAGCATTACAATTATTGCATAATATTCCAGGGCATAGTTACATATAATGTAATATATAACAATCAAAAAGTAGTCATTCAATACAAAAGAATAGTAGTATGGTTTACTAGTGTTCATTATTGACGCCTAGAACTAGAAATTTCAGAGTTGAAAATATATTTGCAAATCTTGTAGGTCTTGATTTGCATGCATAGAAAATGTTTAGCTGAGATTTTTGACTGAGAACGTTTATTTAAGTACAGATTTAGAAGCGCCAACAGAGCCTCTATAAGTTATAAAATTAACAAGGAAATTTTCATTTTTCTTAAATAGCAAGAGAGAATTATTTAAACAAGAGATTGGAATCGGAAGATTGTGTATTTATAAAGACATGATCAAATTTAAAAATAGAATTAAGATCATGTATGACAATCCTTACATACTGTTAAGAAGGATAAATTAAAATTTTAATACATATTTCTTATGGTCTATAATGTAACTTGACAAGTTAAAAATGCTACCAGAAATTTAATTAATTAGCTATAATAATTACTTTAATTTTTTTCTCTTCATTGAAATTTAAGTATGCATGAAAGCGATAGTCTCCTTCACAATACATATACCGTGCGTTAGAAACGCCATACAAGAAATTTATCGCATTCGGTAGAAAATGAATAAAAATAAGGAAAAGACTTTTCATAAATTTTGAGCTCTTACATAATATAATTGTCAAGAAAATATTTATTCTTTTTAAAAATTTGATGTTGATAAATCCGCGGATCTGAAAAGTTCATTTCGGACAATTGAACTTTCTCAAACTGTTTAAGAGCCATACACAAATGATATTGAAACAAAAAGCTCTCAAAATTTTCTTTGGTGGGTCAAACAAATAATGTTTCATTTTCACACAAATGAACCATTGGCTTATCATTTATGACTCGGAAGCTACATGGTAGCGTGTGGGAAAATACAGCCAGGCCTAGCATATAAGATTTTGACCCGCCAGCATATTTTGAAAAGAAGTGCTTTTCAAAGTATTAATCAAGAGTCGAGACTACGACGAAGAATATTATGAACGTGCATGCATGACTTAATTAAAATCAAATATGCAAGCTAAGGAATCCGAGGAAAAGTTTGTTGTTGCTTTGTCGTGTGAAAATTGTATAGAAATTTCCTTTCAAAGAATTAAGTTGCCTCTCTCTCTTTTTGTTTTTTTGGTTTCCAATTCAAACTGCAAATTTGATATGGCATCATTTAAGGTTAATAATCAGTCCCAAGTATATGGTAGTTAAATCAGAAATATGCTGAGATCTGTCCAATGAAGGAGAGAGGTTCCCAGTAAAGAGCAAGTCTCCTCTCATGGTATATACAAGAAAACTTACAAGTCTGTTGAGGCAAATCTGATACCCATCGGTAAATGTCCACCTCAAAAATCTGTTCCAGTGAAAGAGAGGTCTATTTCCAAATAAAGAGAAAATTTATTCTTACAATATATAAGTCACAATATATAAGTCTTTTTTGAAATTGAAGTTGCATAGCTGCTGTAGTTTAAATGATATAATACTAAAGAGTTTAGTAATAGTAACTTATTATATTTTGAGAGCTAAGTGATTTGATTTTACATTTATATCATGAAAAATTTATTATATCTTTACTAATTTCGTCAAAATTATTATTTAAAAATTACATTTACTATATACTATTAACTTTTATTTTATACTACAACTTTTCTTCACAGCAACTATACCTTAAAAGATACAGTACATCAATACCAAATAAAGTTATATAGAAAGATTTTAACTTTGGAACTCAATGAATTGTCACCATTGTGTGTGTCTTAAAAAATATAAAGAAACTAAATGGGTTTTAATTTTTAAATGGGTATAGTACTTGTAGTAATTGGAAGAGTGGAGCTTTTAAAATACCTCTTTTAAATTGTATTTTCTAAAATACTCTTAGTTTAATTTATAAAACACACAATTATGTATTAAAATTAACCATTTTCCATAAAATTTCACCCAAAAAAATACTTTTAAATTTTTTAGTTATAAAAATACAAAAAAAATCCTAAAATCTTAATTTATTTCATTCTTATTATATAGCTTCTATTTCCATAACTCCAAACTCTCAAAATTTTCTTTATTATTATAATTAAAATATAAATATAAATTATGAAATAGTGTGCTGCAAAACAGCTGTTACAAAAATAATTTATTTAAGTGTTTAATTGAATTTCCATTCAAAAAATAAAACATAATTAAATTGCCTTTGTTATTTAGGTAATTTTAGTTTAAAAAAGGAGTTCTGGGGAGGTGTCAATGACTCAATGTACCTACGCCAATTGAAAATGTACAAATTGTTTAGGTGAAGGCCGCACGGCCCAAAATGTCCTCTTAATTAGTAAAAGCCCAATTGAGAGTTCTATAATTCGGGATTTCGGATGTAGCCCCATTTGACTCGTATTGCTGTTTCAAAGATTGGAACCAAGATGACATCCGAATCATAATTTGTTTATTAATAATCTCTCCACACCCATGTCATAAACTCTCGTATAAATTATATTGTAAATTTGTACTAAATTGCTTGTCGTTTGAAAATTTGAGTTTATCAAAAACAGTACTTATATCCAAGATGAGGAGGATTTAAAGCGATAATACGTTTTTAATTTGTAGGTGTAAAGAAATTAGAATTCATGGTTCTTGTTTTATGTAATTTTCTTTAATAATGAAGTTATGATTACGAAAATGGTGTTTTAAAAGTAAATTAAAGGGGTGTTTTTCTATTAGCACCAACTCACCTAACTAGAAAGTTTTGGGTGAGACGATCAGACAAGCATGTTTCATTATCCCTACACCCATTTTGATAACATTTTATCACATACAAAAAGAAACAACAAATAACAGTGACAGGCCAGAGATAGCTAGCTGAAACACTAACAAATGATAAATATTTACAAGTAACCCACTATAATGCTCACAAGGTCTTAATATAAGATATTTAAACAAAATCAATTCCATCTCACTCCACAAAACAACATTAAAATACTAATTTGTTCCTAAAATTTCATATTGAGTACCTTACCAAGAGGTTGATATGTTGCAGGTATCTTCTCATATGTTGGAAAATTCATTGGTTTAGGTTCTGAAACCTCCTTGAGTGCAACAATAGCAGCATTTTTCTTCTGCTTACGCTCCTTATATCTCCTTATTTGATCCTCAAGTCCTGCTTTTGCTCTCTCAGCTGCATCAGCTCTCGTCATAGCCTGTTCTACTCGATTCCTTAACTCCCTGATTTTTGCCGTTGCTTCCTCCAATTTCTTCTTCGAAGTTTCTAATTCATCCTTGCTTTCAGGCTGAATAGGGTAACATTCCACTAGTGCCATAGAAACTTCATCTGCCTTAGCAGCTTTCTTGACCAACAAGTCATATTCCTCAGCAGAAATTACTACAAAGGCACCATTCTGATCGTCTCTTATCTCTTCAGTTACGTTCTCCAACTCATCAACTTGTTGAAATTCAACTCTAGTGTTAATCAAGGCAGATTCGACTATCTCAGCCTGTGCTACATTTTCTTTTTTTCTGACCTCATCCATCTCAGTTTTAGTCCCCTGTAACAAATCAGTAAGCATTTCAGCATTCGATTTCAAACTATCCATCTCTTCATTTGCATTCTTCACTTCTAGTTTTAATTGATGCAACTCTGTTTCCATAGATTCAATACGAAATGCTTGAACTAAGTTTCTCCTTTCCTTGACTTCCATTTCTTCTTTTACTTGTTTCAATTCTTTTATCACATCAGACTTATCTGATGAACTAAGCATCTCGATTGATTGCTCAAGTTCCAACCGCAGCAATTCACTGACTATGGATTTCTCCAGGAGCTCAATCTCCAATTCTTGTATCATTTCCAATTGCCATTTCAAATCCTCGAACTGCTCTTCTGCTTTAGCTGCTTTCGCTTTAGCTACCTCTAACTCAGCATCTTTCTCAGACAAAATTTTACACTTCTCACTGTGTGCTTCAATAGCAACCAACTCTGCCTTAAAGAGAGCTTCATTCAGCTCGGACACATGCCTCGAAAGCATATCTGACTTGTCCTTCTCCATCCCAGCAGCACTCTCCATCAGTTCTGCTTGTGTCATTGCCTTGAGCTGCAAGCCTCTGGCTGCAGCAAGTTCTGTTTCCATGCTAAGCAACTCCTCTTGTGCAGCCTTCAACTCATTCAAAACATGCAAAAGTTGCTCACGGAGCCTTGCAGTTTCCGCAAGCTGATCAGCCATCTCCTTGAGCTTTGATTCGAGTACATCTATACAAGTTCTAGCCTCCGTACATTCTTCTACGTACTTCCCCCTTTCATCCTCAGATTGCTTAAGCAGTGTTGAAAGTTCATCGGCAATTTTCTGATGGTGGTCTAGCTTGAGAAGGGCTTGCTTTTGGGCAGAGTCCTTTGCTTCCAATTGCAGCTTGCAGTTTGCTAAATCCTTCAGCAAGCCTTCAACATCCATCTCTTTTTCGTTCTCCGACTAACCTCAACCGAGAAAAAAAAAACAATAAAAATACAACAATAAAACAATCTCTCTGTGTTAGATCTTGCCAAAATATGCCTACCCTAGATCAAATTTACTCTCCTACATATCTAAGGTTTATTTGAACTGTGTTGAAATGGAATCACTGGCTATTAGATATTAAAACAAACAGAACATGGGGGGTTTTTAATCTGTAACACACATGCGTGTGTTACTTACTACCGAAATTAAGTTGAACCACAACGGTAACGAATTAAAGTTTCCTAATTGAGTCTATTATCAACAAATTAAAGAAACTAATTATGTGGAAAAGTTGAAAAAAATAAACTTAAGAAAATCTCACATCGCTTGTGGGGGATTTTTGTTTTCCCTGATCAACTTTCTCCCCAAAAAATGACAATGCAACTTGAACTGGTTCAATAGGCTTGTCATCAATCTCACCCATTTTTTCTAATCAAAATCAACAAAACGTGAAACATAGATTTTCAGTGAGATATTCCACACAAAACGTGAAAAATATTTATGTTTTCCCACATTTTATCATCAATCAGACACAGAAAATGTCAAAAACAGAGGTGGCAATAATTAATCAAAAAAAAAAAAGAAGAAGAAGAAGGTACCTGAAGTTGGCAGACCCAAGTCCCCAGTAAATCCGAGACCAATGGAAGAGACAATGGGGGGATTGAGAAATGTTAGAATGAAGAAGATTCATGGAACCCAACATTGTGTTTTCTTGTTTGTGTTTATTGGGAAAAACAAGGTTCTCAGTTTTGTCCGAATTTGAGAGCCCAAAGTTTTGTAAACAACCTTCCAAGAGCTATAACCTTGAACTATACGGTGAATTTAAGCCCACAAGAATTTGATTGAATTTGCTTTCAGCAGAATTACTTTGTTTTGGTTTTCTTATTTTAGTGGAAACAATTTGTTTCGGAATATTCGCGGGCTCCTCGTTAATTTTTTTTTTTTAAAAAATATTTGCACAGGTACCCTGTAAAAATGTAAAAATTTAAACTTTTCAATTGTCTGGTTCACGCATTATACAAGAAATTTCAGAGTTAATATGTGGGACTTACGATTAGTTATAATAACACAAAGGAAAAATCACTTACAACTGAACTTCACAATAAAAATGATTAAAATTTTTTGACAAAAGGACCTTTGAACGATGGAATTTAGCACAAATTTCGCAGTACAACAGTAAATATCAGTTCCTCTAATTGTGAGATTTAAAACAATATATTATTTGATTAAATTCAATGTCGTGTTTCTAAATTTTACTTAAATTTGTGTCAAATTATTTAGATAACAAGCTTTATATTTTAATTTTATTAGAGTAGTATTACTCACCCTTCAAAATTACAACCCAACCTAAAAAAAAGTCACGGCCCTTAAAAGAAGATGGACAAGCTGCAAAATTATCAATTCTGTTCATACCTACGAGCAAAGCAAAAGAAACAAAAATTCGTCATTTTACTCAACTTTCAAGCTGTGAATGCATCCAAAAGAGGCGAGCTGTTTTTGTATGCCAATTATAAAATATCCAAAGCTGGCTTAAGCTATGATTTTTCTTTTTCTTTTTCTTTTTCTTTTTTTAAATGTAGATTGTAGGAATGGGCAAATTTGAGTTCGGATTGGGTTTAGATCAACCCTACTAGATTTTGGGTTGATTGGGTTGAGAAAAAAGTAATCCAAAATAGATCCAAATTTGTACTTTGATTCGATACAATCTGAACTTTATTCAGATTTGTTATTAGAAGATAGTTTTAATGTAATTATCTCATTTTAATCTTTGTTTTTTACCAATTTTCAATATAAAATAAAAATTACTACTACAAAATTAAATAAAATAAAAATTAAATTAAAGTAATACTATATATCTAGTTAATTCGATCCAATAACAATCCAAACAGATTTGTCAAATCTCACCAAATCCGTATCTAATCAGAACTCAAAATTTTCAGATTAGATCAAGTTAGGTCGAGTTATTTGCCCACCCAAATTTTTATTAAGTAATTTGAACTTACCCTTATAAGTAATTTCACATGTTAAGGTTATAATGTAAAAGAGACTTAAAACTTTATTTGTGAGATGGTTGATGACTTTAATAAATTTCTCTTGAAATTCGGTTGTTTGCTATTTTTTGCTTCTGTTTTGCGCCATTTATATTTGGCTGACAAACTCATTAATTCCTATATGAACAAAGACTAATTTGTCATGTTGTTGATTTTTTTTTAAAATACATTAACAAATAATTTATTTTAATGATTAATGAATTATAATGTATCAATTGTAAGAATATTGATAATTATTGTGAAATTTTGTATGTTTTTCTATTTTCATTTTACACACACTAAGCTAACCAACTCTATGCATAAATATAAATTAAAGAGGATTCTTTTTTTCCCTAAAAAATTTGGTTTGAGGAGTGGCGGAATTAAGATTTTGGTTGAGATAGGTCAGAATGAAGAAATTGAAAACTTAAGGAACCTAAAATAAAACTACCAAACTTATTGAGAGAGATAAACTATAAAGTTCTCATAGAAATTAACTAAATTTCAATTAGTTTAACTAGTTAACTAAATTAACAGAAGCCAAATCAACTGTACTAATATTTTCTTGAGAATCATGAAACGTAATTAATATGAATAGATGATATTATTTGTTGTAATTTTAATCGTATGCCAATAATTTACATAAAAAAATTAACTCTTACGTTTTAAGAAACTTGGGAGAAATGAGTGTTAAGTATACATAACAACCGCAGAGAATTATGGAGAATAGTAGTTTTAAGTCATTTCCTTTGCCTTGATTGAATATTGTCTGTCAAGGTTGTGCTGTCATTGTCTATGTTTCCTTACGACATAATTATCGGTAACAACTATGATTGAAAACTTAAATCAACCTATCAAGCAATAGCCAATTAAAATTATTGAAAATTTTTAGTAGTTAAACATCATTATTCGTAACAACTATGATTGAAAACTTAAATCACCTATCAAGCAATAGCCAACTACAATTATTGAAAATTTTTAGTTCCACACCTTTTTCTCGAAGAAGAAATTCTCAAAATATCATGTCATTTAATATATATTCGTGCAGATCTGATCTTAGATCTTGAATTTTATTAAAGTATAAGCATGTGATTAAATAATATAATTTAATAATTTTTTCGAACTTTAATAATTTATTCCTAAGAAGAGAAATTAAAATTAAGTGGAGGGAGGAGCAATAATAAAGGAGTGGAAAATTATGTGGTGATGCTTATGAAACAATGAATCCCTTATTGAAATTCGTGGACCAATTAAAAATTGACTCTCAGCTCCAGGGTATAAAGTAACATTTGTCTTAAAATTTTATTGATAAAATTGATTTGTATATTCTAAAATCATATTTCAAAAAATGATCAAATTACATTCATGTCTATTGTTATTTAATTGATTTTTTTCGTGCCGCCTTATTAGGTGTGAAGCCGAAAGTTAATTACATTTTGTTTAGTTACTGATGAGACGGCACGGTGAGTCAACTTATTGTGGGCCAACATGTGGTAAATTCATTATGATCAGGAGCTGTATAAAACACAGAGGAGAGGCTGATCACATGTCATTCTGTTCGATTGAGTTTAGTGGCTAATACTGAGAGTTAGGATTCTTGGAAAAAAGAGATTTGTTCTCTGTCACTAGTAGTCTCGTTGTAATCAATCTTGAGCAATAAAACTTCACAACCATTTGGGTTCATCAGCTGTGGATGTAAGTATCTTGGTACCGAACCACGTAAATCTTTTTTTTGGTTTATCTCTGTTCTTGATTTTGTTTGGCCAAAATCTTAGTTATTAATCAAGCACCATTTTCATCTTTTTCTTAACATTAAGTATTCCATATATTCCCTAACTTTTTAGGCTTTCTCAAATTGCAATTAATAAAAGATCGCTTTCATTATTAGGTGGGGTGGTGTTATGTTGAATTTACAAGTTCATAAATTATAATCACCTGACATGCAGGTAATAAGTTCTTAAATGAAATTATTTTTTTTCTTGTATATATGTTCCTTTTTCCTTTCCTCTATTGTAATTTTTTTCACATAGGAACATCTTGTTTGTCCATTGTACAGCGTTTTATCAGAGACACACAGATTTTCTGAAGCTTGTGGTCAGGCTGGCTCTAATAGCATCTAATCTTCTCTTTCATTCTTCAACTGAGAAAAGCTTGTGAGTGAAGAGAAAAAAGAAGAAACTAAATGGAAAAAGCTCTAACAAAAGTTGGTACCTTCTGGGTTTCCAAGAGAGCCAAAGAAGAACTCTCCCACATTACCCAAGACCTCTCTGTATGTGCCATTTTATAAAATACAATACATTATGTTTTATTTCAAAAAATTGCATTATTTATATAACATTTCAAATCTCGTTTTCTTGTTGATTAGTTGCTCAAGGATCAGTTGTTTGATCAGTAATGGATCATTGTTTTGAGACTTTCGTCGATTATATTCATTTCTTCTTAATTTGCTTGAATTATTGGTTTGCATATAAACTTAATAAG
Organism: Citrus medica; assembly: GCA_002013955.2. Taxonomy (NCBI): domain Eukaryota; kingdom Viridiplantae; phylum Streptophyta; class Magnoliopsida; order Sapindales; family Rutaceae; genus Citrus; species Citrus medica. Next base: position 103,140 of record MKYO02000672.1, on the reverse strand, counting down.
CATTATACATTCTTCATGCCTATTGTGTTTTTATCATACACGTTGCTTGCAATTCCAGTCTTTATCAAACACTGTTGAGGAAAAGGCAAAACTAATATTAAGCAAGCTCAAAGGTATGTGGTACTTTTGCCTCAATTCAACTCAACAAACAAGCAATAACATGCACGCATTCTTAGAAATGAACAAACTTATTGACCAATTTTTTCAATTTGTTTAAATAGGTAAGCCACTTAAGGCATTGCCGGGTCTTCTCCGCGAGTACAATATTCCCCCCGGACTCTTCCCCCGGAACATAACATGTTATGAATTTGATGAATCGCGATCAAAACTGATCGTATACTTGCCATCTCCATGTGAGGTGAGCTTCAAGGACTCATCTGTTGTAAGATACGCGACTCGCGTCAAAGGGACATTGTCAAGGGGAAAGCTATCTGTAATTGATGGAATGAAGACTAAGGTGCTTGTTTGGGTTAAAGTCACAGGTGTGGCTGTTGAGAGTTACAAGTCTGATAAACTTTGGTTCACTGCTGGTGTGAAGGTATCACGGCCAAAAGATGCTTATGAAATGCCAAGAGATGCAATCAGAGTAGAACACTTTTGATTATCTCAAGTTGTTGCATCAATATTCCTTGTGCGATCAAATTTAATGTGAATTCTCTACTTGAAAATTCAATCTCCCTATTTTTATTTGCCTCTTTATCTGGAAAATCTGTTTACCCTTTTATCCAAAGTTGATCCAATTGTAGTGATTAGTAAGATCCTCAAAATCAACATGATAATATATGCTCCTTTATTAATATTTAATACATCAACGGTGGTGCTCGTTGGTAATTGGACTACCAATTCATATCCTCATTCTCGACAAATTTAAATTTGTCATATATTACACCTATGCTTAACACTTCGCTTGCTAAGAAAATTACTGTTCTTTTATTTTTCTTTTTTCATTATTTATAAGAGAAATTTGCCAATTTCCCCTTTACTGTAGTCAATATGTATCATTTACTCCCTATCCATGTATATATATATATATATATATATATATATATAACCCTTACTCCGAGTTCTGCATTGTCTACATTGATGACATGTTGATTTTTTCTCAAACCATTGATCAACACTTCAAGCATTTAAAGACCTTTTATTTTGCCACTAGGAAGGTTGGTCTAGCCCTTTCTAGTTCAAAAATTTCACTTTTTCAAACTAGAGTCAGGTTCCTTGGCCATTATATTTCTAAAGGGACCATTTATATTTATTATAGATTAAAAAATCACATACATGGGAATTAAAATAAAAAATTAAGTATTATAAATAAGAAATATATGTTTTGATATGAACAAAAAAATTAATAATAAATTTTTTCTTGTACTTTTTGTTTTGTAAATGTTTTCTTATAATAAATATTTTAAAATTATATATAAAAAGTACAAGAAAATATTTTATCATTAATTTTTTCATATTTTTTATTTTAATTCCCATTCATGTGATTATTTAATCTATAATAAATATAAATAAAACACCACATTCATTGCATTGATCGTAAGATTTTTAGTCTAAAAAATAGGTAAGATTTTTTTAAAAAAATTGTCATATTTCTTTTTTGTTTTTCCTAACAAGGAAATAGAAATTCTTCTACCAGATACTAGCGGCATTCGATAAAGAATTTTTTTTTATCAAGATAAGTTTATTAACAATCTATATATTACTAATTTACTAGATAAAATCGGATAAAATATTCCATTTACTACGTTATCATATGAATCTAAGTTGGGTTAACATGTCAAATAAAAATATACCTCATAATAAAAGCTAATAACATGTGAAATAAATATATACCTCAGGATAAGAATTACTCAGTAATATTCTCTCCCAAAAATTATGGTAATTATGACAAACAAGTTTTTAAAAATAAAACTTAGTAAATCTTTTCCTGTATCTTGTGGCTATGCCAGCCGTTCAAAAATCAAAAGGAATTAAGTTTAGTAATTAAAAAAAGAATTTAAATAAATATCTACGGTTCACATATGTTTTTTTTAATTAATTGAGATCAAAGGCACATCAATCATAGAGGCTTGCACATTCAATGCAATATTATCTATGATAATAATATTTGACTTTCTCAATTTATTTCATAAGCCTCCAATTATTACTTTGAATGGAATTCCTATTTTTTTTGTCTTATGAAATTAAAATTTATGTAGGCCTGATAGAGAAGTGTCATTGTTGCCGATCTGTGCGTGAATCCTTTCATTTTGCTACAATCATCAGTTATTGAGAGAAGCATGATAGTCATGATGAAAGATTTGTGGTCTTTTGTTACTTCATTTAATGGTTACTTTGTTGCATGTGTATGACTTGGCTCTGCTCATTACCTAGGGGTGTTCATAATTCAATCTAATCCGCTCCATCCGTTTGATTTATGAAAATTCGATTAATAAAAATTCAATTCGTAGATTGGATTGGATTGAAAATTTGAAAATCCACAGTCGATAGATTAAATATGCATTTACTTCTGTAAATCTACAAAAATCCGCAAATTTGTAAAAAAAATAAAAAAATATTTATTTAGTAAAAAAACTAAACTCGTAAATATGACATTATACTTACTAATAAGTAAATAAGTTAAAATATAGTTATATTAACATCATATTATATCTTATCCGATAATAATATAAAATAAAAAGAATTAAATAAAAAAATAACTTCCTAAGCAATTAATTTTCATGTACTGATTTAAACATATGAGTTTTTCTTTTCTTTTTTTGTGTTATATTTTGAAACTTTAATATTACTTTTTTTATGGAATGAAGTGTAAAGCCGTTTAACTTATAAAATACTTTTATACAAGAATAAAACAATAATATTTGAAATCCCAATATTTGAGTGCCAGCTTGAGTCCCAATGCTATATGCCACTCATTTAGTGGATAGTGAATTTGATAACTAATAAATTACTTAACTACCATCTAATGAATAAATGCCACATCAGTTGGGACTCAAATTAAGACTTGCATGTTGTGATACCTAATATTGCTCTTATGCAAAAGGAACCTAGCGTAAGTAAACCTATAATTGCTAATAACTTATTTTCCATCACAAAAGAAAGGCTATTAAGTAAAATAGGCAAGAAGAGACCTTATGTGAATTTGATTATATAGAGAACACTTGAAGTTTGAGTAACTATGATTAGAAGTATGATCCTATTCATTATTTAGTTTTTCATGTGGTATCAAAACCATCTTCATATCATGTTGTTCAAATATATGATTTTGTATGGCATGTTCATGGTATATATCAATATTGAATCAAATTTCATATCTGTTAATGAAATATTTTTATGTGATTTCTCATGAACCTATACACTTTGCTTTTTAATTGAATGATATTGCTAAGTTAATAAGCATGAGTCAAGATTTTGTAATAATTGAAAATCACAAGTATATATTATGCTTTAAAAATCAATATTGATGGCATTCATAAAGTCTTAAGCGTTCATCTAATTCTTGAATCCAATATATTTTTTATGCATATATTATATTAAAAATGCATGGAATTGTTCACTACGTTATATCATATGTTATCATGGTAGAGGTTATTCCTGAAGAAATTAATTTCCATGGATATGTTAAGTAAATGTATTTTAATTCGATACACACATATATACATGCACACACACACACACACGTGTGTGTGTGTGTGTACACACATGAAATTCATGTAAACATACTTTTGAATATATATAAAGTATATATACATATACTTTTTGAATCTGAATTTAGTGTATGTATGTACGTATATCACGGACAGACTTCTAAAGTAATTAGTTAAATTGAGACTTGACCAGATTAATTAAAATTGGCTTTTGGGTTTGTAATATGTGGTTCTAATTGATTTTTTTGGAATTAATATGTTATCATGAACAACACAAAGAATTGTGAATATTGGAAGTTATTTCTATGGCTGTTATCAAACTCCATGCGTTGGCTGTGAATAAATGAAATTCTAGAAATCATAGATTCCACGCCTATAGCAGCAACAATAGTAATAGAGTCCCAAACAGATTTGTATAAATTAGTGCATACAAAAAATTAGTTGAAAAGTAAATATTTTTAGTATATGACAGTTTTATGATTCTATCATTACTCATAATAGGAAATAAGGCTGACTCTAGAGTATTGATGGCCTTAGATAAATTTTTTTTTTTATAAGACGTCCTTACATTCAATAGTTTCACTACTCAAGGAAATATAAATGGACTTAAAATTCAATCAATTTCTTAACTATGTCTTGAATATTGACAATTAACAAGATAGTAAGAAATGTTTAAAAAGGAAAATAGTTAAGAATATATCTTTTTTAACTCCTTTAGAATTATTATTTTAAGAAACTATTTTTTTAACTTCAAAAGTGAGCTAATAAATGGAATAATTTTCTTTATAGAGGAAAGCGCAAGAAGGTGTATAATGTTAAATAACTAAGTTTTTTTTTAAATAGACAAATAATTCAATATTTTTCTTGGAAAAACTAATAATAAATTAATGGTTAGATAATACTATCAATTATAGCTCTTTAACATTAAGGTTATCAATTAGAGGATTTTTATAAAAATTTGTAATTATAAGATAAAAATCCTCTAATTATAAAATAATTATTAATTAAAGAGAGATATAAAAGAAATTTATTAGTAATATTAATTTGAGCATATCAAGAAAATACCAAAAAACTAAAAAAAAAATCTTCATAACATGTGGAACTTAGGCGGTCATAATAGATCTTCCTAATATATGAGGCTCCAAACGGGTGAACGACTACCTAATTTATCCATACTTAAAGCCACCTTCATAGCGAATAATTAGTGTAGTGTAGCGGTTAATGACGTTTATGCATGAAGGTGTTGAAAGGTTTGACATTTATATGAAGCGAATATAAGCAAATTTTGTGGCTGACAACCCATGAGATAAAGTTTTGCCTATTACAAGATTTGTTATGTCGTGGCTGTAGATTGCTTATCAGGTTCCACTCCCATTAGCTTGGGTTTAAAGATATTTTGATATGATAAGGTACAATGCATAAAGGTAAAATGAAATTTTTATGGATTATAATTTTGTCATCTTGCGTAAATATCCATTTGTAATCTTACACCTAAGATTTTAATTGCTCTAAACGTTATATATAACGACATCAACTTCTAGCATATTATTTGTGCCAAATTATTTTTGCGATATCATTAAAGTTTTAAAATGTTATTGTATCCTGAAAGTAGCCATAGGATTTCAAGATATGATGATATATATTAAATGATATATGGCAAGTAGTATATAATATCATATAAAGACAAATAAAATGATACATAGCAAGTGTTTGCAATTTATTAATTAAATAGTTATTTTGCCCCACAGGGAAATAATTTTTTTAATGATTTAATTGGAAGAAGATAGTAAATTGGCTTCAATTTATGAGAATTTTCCTAGGCTCACACAGATGAAAATTTGTCTATATTTTCTAGTCTTATTATTGAAAGCTCATATATATTGGTAAATTAACATCGGTAAATTTAAAATTTAAGTTTATGATTACATAGCATGAAATGCATATGGTTTTCCCTAATTGATCGCATGAATCATGATCTCGATGTATAGATTTTCATGTGGATGAATAATTTGTTCTTGCAAAATCAAGTACTCAAGATGAACAAAATAGATTATTTAAGCAGTGGGAGAAATAAATCTATTGAGCTTAAATTTCATGTAGGGAAAAAAGTAATGGTAATTCTGTAACTCAAGAGGTGAAAGTTTTATGAAGGTTACCGAAAAAAAGTAATCCGTGACTTCCCATGAGGCATTGACCATCAGCCTAATTTCATTTGCAAATTATAAAGATGGACCAAATATAAGTCTCTGATTTGAGATTTACAATATTTATAATGTTAATCTCATTGTGTTTATAGAGAACATTGTTGATCAAAATATAAATCTTTTAAGTTAATGGGAGCTGTGGAATTTTAGTTTGATATATAGATTATGATTTTGCGATAAAGTTAAGGTTTTTATGCACAAAGTGAATGACTTTATCCATTAATAAGCCTGAGACGACTATTGATCATGTATAGAGATAAAACCCATCATATTAAAAGATCCCATAAATTGCCAGGTTGTCTTCTTGCTTTGTCATGAACTACATGAGTCATTGCTTTCAGGCTAATTAGGTCAACTATTAAATTCCCTAAGCACAGCAAAATCCTTATTTTTCCGAGCTCGCTCATATCATTAGAGTTATTCCTTCAGCCAAAACGTTCTCATGATCTGTGTTAATAATATGCCGCCGTGCAGCTGAAATTTTGACTTGTTCTTTTGCTGGATCTCTCTGGAAAACAATTAATAATAAGATTTTTATGATACTATATTGGATTTTTATTGCATTGATAATGGGATTGTTGTGGGCCTTTGGATTCAAGTGTTTTAATATATACCATTCATGTAGTACAATAAATAAATAAATAATAATTTTTTTTATGTTTAATTAATTGATAAAAAAGATTTCTACATCATCTAAATACATATAAAAGCTAATCCCTTATCGAAACACGCATCATTGCCAAAACTCAGAAAAGCGAAAAGTTTATGCTGTTGAAAACTCGAAATCAGTATATAACCGCCGATCACATTTCCTTTTGGTGCAAAGAAATATGGTGAACAAATAATAAATAAATAAAGAAAGAAATAGAATAGGGACATACAAGAAAATTAATTAATCGTTTTGGGTTAGTTATGATAAGACAGTTCTCCCTTAAGACCTTGGCTTTCTCCTCTCCTCTTGGACGGGAGACATTAGAGATGGCATGTCCCTCTAAAACTAACTTATGTAGCACAATAAATTGATATTCTTTTCACGATAGATTAGACATTATTATTGTATATAAGAAAAGTTTTATTGGCATATTTTGGATTTGTTTTGCTATAATTACTTGCTAAAATATTGTATTAATTTGCAGAGATTATAGAGGAAGTAGTCATCAAAAACTATAAAGAAAGTTCACCACTCTCTGTATTGGAACTTTACTCCAGGGGATGTCGTCTTATCTCCCTTCAGCTTTATTCTTAATCATACAATCACACCAAAGCCTCGTCTTCACTAATTCTTAAGTGAACACAACTTTCAACCAAAGAAACATGAGAGATAAAGACCTAGGAGTAACAACTCCATAATATATATATATAGAGAGAGAGAGAGAGAGAGAGGTGGTATTCCATAATAACTCTTCTTTTGAGGTACTAAATAAACTTTTTAACCTGTTTATTAACAAGTTATGATATAATTAAATAAATTCAGTTTTTGATAAACAAAAAATTTCACGCCGTTGATTAAATCTGACAGTATAAATTTGTTACACTATTAATGTTCTTTTTAAAAAATAAAAACACTGTCGTAAAATGACCAATAATCACAACAACAATAAAGTTAATTTTTAGAGCTTCAGTCTTATTTCATCCAGTTCTTACCTATACGTTTAATTAAATTTAATATGAGGATCCTTTAAAAAAATATCCAGCTCTTTTCCGAAACTATGGGGGTATAGACATTATTTTCCCTACAGAAGCTTTTTTTTTTTTAATAGTTATGGTGTTAATTGGTTTAAGTGAAAATATTTTGTGGCACTAGAAGTTTGAGTTTGAATCTCATTCACAGAAATAAGTAGATTTAATTTCTATTAATGCCATAAATTTAAACAAAAAAAAATGTAAATGAAGCTAAGTGTGCCTGTCACCTAATTGATATAAAGCTAGGGTAAAAAAAATATAGTTTTGTTCAAATGGGTCAAGAGTTCTCATGGCAAATGCCAAGAGAAAAGGTCATACTCGCCTGAGACAGAACATAACTTAGCAAATCGCATGAGTATTTAATTTTTATGGCACACCATGAGATTAGGCAACAGAATGCGGAATAAGATTAGATTAATCAGAATGGGCTCATATGGTGATATTTCCACCCACAAATTCTGTAAATTAACCTCATTTTTAAAAAATAATTACAAAAAGTTTTCATTATTTTTAAAAATTTCAAATGAAAAAGAATTCAGAAGAATTACTCAATTAAACATATCTTAATTTATTTTGATGTGACTTAGATTTTTTTATTATATTTGACTAATAAGATTGTTTTAATCTAAATTTAAATTGTCTATTTTACCCTTAAATGTAAAAATACCAAAAAATTAATTTAACTTAAACAAATTTTAATTTTATACAAAATTCATTGTTTCTAAATAGTTAATTCTACTTTATTAGTATGATTATTAATTTTTAACTAAATTAACGTAGTGTCTTTATGAGAAAACATTGATTAAATTATTACACTATCAAATTTATGTCATTTACATGTAAAATATTGAAAATAATTAGACTTCATTTAAGAAGTTAGATTATAAATAACAAAATTAAGTACCTAAAATATTAGATATAAGAACACATATTTTTTCGGACAAGTGGACCATTTTATGTCATAAAGCAAAATAATAAAATAGAACTTGCATTAAAGCTACTTTAATAGTAAAAAAAACTAAGTAAAAAAATATAAGAATGATTTAATTGATTAGTTACATAATTTTTTTTGGTTGATTTGTATTTATTAAAAAAAATGTGTATTTATTGTGAATATTTTTTAGAAATGGGGTGGGTTTACACAAATAATGGGGTGGAAATATCCCCCTTTCTAAAAAATATTTACAATAAATACACATTTTTTTAATAAAATGAGATTGAAATTGGGTACTTATGATTATATTTAAACTTAATGATAAACATAGCTTTGTTGTTAATTTTTTAGAAATATACAATGAATAATTTTGGGATAAAAATATAGAATTAATTAAATTTTAATTGTATATTATTATACGTACATGTGTGGCAAAAAATTATAAGGGGTTTGAGTACATCACAGCATAGAACTGAACCAAATGTCTTAGAGCTATCCTCTAATGATTGCGCTTTGCGCCAATTCCATTATTAACAGTGACTTTTTTTTTGCCTAATCCCACCTTTTGCCCCGATCCCCTAACATGATAATTTGACAACTTTTTATGGTTTTCTTAGAATAATTTAAGAATGATTAATGTGACAGGATTCAGATAGATGTTTAATATAAGAGAAATATTTATTATTATAAGTTTTCGACAATTAAAATTAATGTCATTTACTTCAATTGTTTTATTTAAAATTATCAGTGTTGGACCAAGACCAGCAAATAAACCAATTTCAATCCCCCAAGATCCACTCGACTTAGCCTTAATCAAAGAATCAAATAAGATCAACCAATGCTACGTAGAACAACTTATCAAAGAAAGAAAACAGAGAAACAATCACACACAATCAGATGCAAAATGAGTTAAGTGGTTCAGCCATCAAGTGACCTACATCCACTGTGTAGAAGAGAAAGAGCCTTTACTGATTCAGTGTTTACAAGATACAAGATGTTTCGAAAACTATCACACTCTTGAATTAATCAATAATGAAGCAAGGACAGCTTATATACACGTCTGAATTGCCCTAGAAACAACCCCAAGAAACCAGCTCACCAGACCTGGGTTTGTTGCTAACAAAACCCAGAAATTTCCCGCTGATCTTAATAGCATTAACAACCTTTCAAAACTGGTTTCAGCACACGTGTAAAAGCTTCACTCAAAACGCAGCCTTCTTTAGTCGTTTAGGATAAGTGAAGCATGTGCAACATCACGTGCTCAACTTACTTATTCGGTTGATCCACCAAGCTCGTTATACGCCTCACCAGTGCCACAAAACCGACATATCATCCAGTTCAGAACATCTAAACTGACATGTCATATTCAACTACAACTTTCAGATTTGCAGTTCACTTCTCAACATTCTCCACCTTGAACCAAATCTGTTACTCCTCTTCCTTCTCCATTACCACATCCCCTGCAGCTTAGATCCTGCAGACACCAGCTAAGTTCACACATAACTCAAACTTGGCACCAGGTAGAGCTTTGGTTAACATATCTGCGACATTGTCATCAGTGTGTATTTTCACCAGTTTTACCACTCCTTTAGACACTTCCAGCCTGAAAAAATGAAGCTTGATGTTAATGTGTTTGGTCTTCTCATGGTGTATCTGGTTTTTGCTTAAACAGATAGCACCCTGACTATCACAGTGAACTGCTATTTGCCTCTGTTCATACCCCAGGTCAGTCACCATTCCTTTAAGCCAAATAGCTTCTTTAATTGCATCTGCTGCAGCAGTATACCCAGCCTCAGTTGTTGACAAAGCAATAACATTTTGCAAAGAAGCTTTCCAACTTATAGTGCACCCACTCAGTCTGAACAAATATCCAATCAATGACCTCCTCTTATCAAGGTCTCCAGCATAGTCTGAATCCACAAAACCTTCTACATTGATCTCCTTCCTTCCATCAGTTCCATTTATCAAACCATAGTTTATGGTGCCATTAAGGTACCTCAAAATCCACATCACAGCCCTCCAATGTTCTTTCCCTAGATTTGCCATATATCTGCTTACTACACTAACTGCATAGGACAAATCAGGTCTAGTCAAGACCATTGCATACATCAGACACCCTACTGCACTTGCATATGGAATTGAGCTAGCTTCAGATCTTTCAGCATCAGTTTTTGGACACTGTTGTGATGACAATCTGAAATGAGCTGGTAGTGGAGTCTGAACTGGCTTGGCTTTTCCCATTTCAAACCTCTCAAGCACTTTTCTAATGTAGTTCTGTTGTGATAGAATCAGGGTGTCATTCCTTCTATCACTAATCAACTCAACACCAAGGATCTTCTTTGCCTCACCAAGATCCTTCATATCAAATGAACCCCTCAGCTACTGTTTTAGTTTATTTATCTGATCCATATGTTTACATGCTATCAGCATGTCATCAACATATAGCAACAGATAAATCTCATTGTCATCTCCCACACCCTTATGATACACACAGCAATCAAAAGGACACATCTGAAAACTGTTTTCAAGCATAAACCTGTCAAACCTCAAGTACCATTGTCTTTTGGATTGCTTAAGCCCATATAAGGATTTTATGAGATGACACACATGATCAGGTCTTCTTGGATCTACATATCCTTCTGGTTGTTTCATCACAATCATTTCATTCAACTCACCATGAAGAAAAGCAGTCTTAACATCCATCTGCTCAAGATGCATGTTTCTCACTGCTACAAGTGCTAGCAAGATCCTTAAAGAGGTATGCCTTACTACAGGAGAGAAGATTTATGTATAATCTACCCCTCCCTTCTGTGTGAAGCCTTTGGCTACAAGCCTGGCTTTGTATCTCTTTGGCTCAACTTCTGGTATACCATCTTTAACCTTGTAAACCCACTTACAGCCAACTACCTTCTTGTTTGGTGGTTTTTCAATTAAGGTCCAAGTGTGATTCTTGAACAATGACTACATCTCCTCATCCATAGCAGCCTTCCATTTTTCTGATTCATTTCCTTTTACAGCTTCTGAGTATGTTTTTGGTTCATCTGTGTCAAGTTCATGTGCTGCTGTTAATGCAAATGCAATCAGGTCTGCATGTGCATATCTCTTAGGTGGTCTTATAACCCTTCTTTCTCTGTCTCTTACAAGTTGATAACTCATTTCACCTTGGTCATCTTCAGATTCAGCCTCTGATTCAGACATATTCTTATCAGCTTCAGATTCAGGTTCAACAATGGTCCTCCCTTTTGCAGCTGTAGTTGATGACTCCACCTCAAACTGAGACTTGTGGTTCTCACTCATGGGATAATTGGGTTCAGTTTTTGAGGCTTCTAAGTGTTTGCACACTTCAGCTTCATTAAAGACCACATCTCTGCTGATTATGGCTTTTGGTGGCTTGAAATTAGTGCACCAGAGTTTGTATCCCTTTACCCCTTCTGGATAGCCGATAAACACACCCTTAAGAGCTCTAGGTTCTAGCTTCCCTTGCTTTGTGTGAGCATATACAGGGCATCCAAATGCCCTTAAGTTTGAATAGTCAGCTGGCTTACTTGTCCAAAGCTCAATTGGAGTTTTGAAGTTGATTCTAGAAGATGGACTCCTGTTAACAATGTAATAGGAAGTCGATAGGGTCTCTGCCCATAATGACATAGGTAGCCTTGATTGAATAAGCATGCACCTAGGGATGGCAATTGTACCCGCAAACCCGCAAACCCGCCCAAATCCACCCGCCAAAACCCGCCCGTTGCGGGTAATTTTACCCGTTGCGGGCGGGTTTAGTATTATAAACTAAAACCCGCACATGGATGTGGGTAGGTTTGGTATTAATCTTATATCCAATGGATACCCGCATGGATATCCACCAAACCCGCAATATTTTTTTCAAATATTTTTTTAATTTAATTTTAATCTAAAAATGTATAAAGAAAATAATGTCATTATTCAAATTACCAAATAGCCAAAGGTTCAAAGTTGTGTATATGTGTATGTGGCTCATCTCACATTCTAAAGTCATAACCTAAAGAAAACTAAAGACATTTCCCTTCAAATTAGTATTTGAAAATATTAATCTTAATTATTATTATAAACATTGTGTTGGATGGGTGCTTATGGTGGTGAATGAAATAAATATCTTCTCTTGTATCTTATTTTAAATGATAATATGAAATGTAATTATTATTTTTAGATACCAGTTTGTGTTTTTTAAATGGATTTGTGCAATTTATACTTAAATTTGAGAATTTGTGTTGGATTGATNGAAACTGTCTCTTATACACATCTTAAAATTTTAATTTTTTATTTACATTGTTTAAATATAAAATTAAGTATGTTATATAGAATTTGAGGTTATTATTATAAATTTATATATTAAATATTTTTTATTTTAAATACGAAAACCCGTAAAAAACTGCGCCAGGTACCATTGCGGGTTTGGTAATTGTTAAAACCCGTTGCGGGTGGATTTGGTAATTTAAATTTTGTGCGGGTTTGGGTTTGGTAATGGCAAACCCGCTGCGGGCGGTGCCCATTGCCATCCCTACATGCACATTACCTTATCAATCAAGGTTATGTTCATCCTCTCAGCTAATCCATTTTGCTGAGGTGTATGTTTCACTGTTTTGTGTCTCACAACTCCATTTTCAGCACAAAAATCATCAAACCTTTTGTTGCAAAACTCTAACCCATTGTCAGTTCTCAACTTTCTAACTTATTTATGGGTTTGTGTTTCTACTAAGATCTTCCAAATTTTGAATTTCTCAAAGGCATCATCCTTGGTTTTTAACACATAAACCCACACCATTCTTGAAAAGTCATCTATTAGACACATGAAGTATCTAGCTCCACCTAAGGATGCTGTCTGTGCAGGTCCCCACAGATCAGCATGGATATAGTTTAGGGTTCCCTTTGAGTTATGGACTCCAGTACTGAATTTTACTCTTGAAGACTTGCCTAATACACATTCTTCACAAAACCTCAAAGTCTCTATTTTGTCCTTCCCTAAGACTCCTTGCTTTGACAATTCCCTCAGCGCTCTTTCACTCATATGACCTAACCTTAAATGCCACATCATTGTTTTATCTAGACTCTGGTTTGAGACCCCAACAGCCCTTGTAACTGCTGTACCTTAAAGCACATACAGGCCATTGCTTAAACTTCCCTTCATTAATACCATTGACCCATCTCATCACCTTTAAGGTACCTGATTCCAGCTTAACAAGACAACCCATTTTATCTAGCATGCCTAAGGAGATTAGATTCCTCTTAAGGTTAGGCACATGTCTTACATTAGCTAACTCCCTGGTCAGACCATCTAACCTTTTCAGTCTTATTATGCCCTTCCCAACTACCTTACAGATTGCATCATTCCCCATTACTACTACTCCTCCATCATAGGCTTCATAGTTAAGGAATAAATTTTTATTTGGGCACATATGAAAGGAGCAACCAGAATCTAGAACCCAATTACCTCTGGTTTGGTCATCAGTTACAAGTAGAACTCCAGCTGAGTCATATCCATCATATTCTTGACCTTCTAAAGCAACAGCAGCATCTCCAGTTTTCTCCTTTGTATCTTTTGGCTTATTTTTCTTTTCTGGGCAATCCTTCTTGAAATGGCCTTCCTTGTGGCAATGGAAGCATTTCATGTTCTTGGACCTGGATTTGGATCTTTTCTTCTTGCCCTTGTTGCTCTCTTTCTTTTCAAATCTCCCTCTTGCCATTAAACCTTCAGCCTCTCTTGAATCTTTTTTTGTGGCAACCTTGGAGCTCAAAGTTTCCTTCACATCTACCATTGTAAAGGTCTGCCTCCCGTACATTAGTATGTCAATCAGATGTTCAAAGGAGCTTGGTAATGAGCACAACAAGATCATTGCTTTATCTTCATCATCAATCTTTACATTTATGTCCTCAAGATCAAGAATGATCTTATTGAAGGCATCAATGTGATCTGTTATTGATGACCCCTCTTTCATCTGTAACGTGTATAGTTTTTTCTTGGTGGCTAATCTCTTAGTCATTGATTTCTTGGTATATAAATCTTCAAGCTTCTTCCATAACCCTGCAGCTGTCTTCTCACCACCAACTTCTCTAAGTACTCCATCACCCAGGCTCAAGATTATAGCACTATGAGCTCTGTCCAACACATCAGGTAGATCTTCAACAGAGACCTTTCTTGGCTTCTTTGAAGATGATTCCTCAGCAAGAACTTCATCCAAACCTTGATGCACCAACAGAGCTCTCATCTTGAGCCTCCATAGGTGAAGTCATTTTCACTTGTGAATTTTTCCACCTCAAGCCTAGCTGATCCCATTTCCAAGATTAAAGAAAGCAGTGACTGCTCTGATACCAATTTGTTGGACCCAGACCAGCAAATAAACCAATCTCAATCCCCTAAGATCCACTCGACTTAGCCTTAATCAAATAATCAAATAAGATCAACCAATGCTACGTAGAACAACTTATCAAAGAAAGAAAACAAAGAAACAATCACACACAATCAGATGCAAAATGAGTTAAGTGGTTCAACTACCAAGTGACCTACATCCACTGTGAAGAAGAGAAAGAGCCTTTACTGATTCAATGTTTACAAGATATAAGATGTTTCGAAAACTATCACACTCTTGAATTAATCAATAATGAAGCAAGGACAGCTTATATACACGTCTGAATTGCCCTAGAAACAACCCCAAGAAACCAGCTCACCAGACCTGGGTTTGTTGCTAACAAAACCCAGAAATTTCCCGCTGATCTTAATAGCATTAACAACCTTTCAAAACTGGTTTCAGCACACGTGTAAAAGCTTCACTCAAAACGCAGCCTTCTTCAGTCATTTAGGATAAGTGAAGCATGTGCAACATCACAGGCTCAACTTACTTATTCGGCTGATCCACCAGGCTCGTTATACGCCTCACTAGTGCCATAAAACCGACATATCATCCAGTTCAGAACATCTAAACTGACATGTCGTATTCAACTACAACTTTCAGATTTGCAGTTCACTTCTCAACAATCAGAATTAAAAAAATAGAAATTGCACATTAATTCTAAAAAAAATAGTTCACTCTAAAATTACATCATAGTATTTTGCACACTATTGTAATAAAGATGCATACATTTCCTATAGAAATGTTTCTTGTTTTATTTTGTTAGTGAAATACATATATAACTTTAATTAAATGTGTCTAGATAGTTAATAATCTACTACTACAATTATAAGATAATGTAAACATATTAATAAAAATATTATTGATTCTAATTATGTTTTTGTAACTCAAGCCTACAAATTATTCTGATTCTGTTTACGATCCAATCCAATTGCAAGTCATTTCAATTAGTAATAAGAAAATGAGTTATTAAAATGTTTATTTCATAGTGGACAGTCAATAACTTTATTATTATTATTATTATTATTTTTCTTAAAAATAAGGGGACCGCCAAAATTCAAATAGTTTTTATTTTTCTCCCTTACTACCCTTAAGATTTGAACCCCGAGCGTTAGCTGTTACAAGTTTGACATTGTTGCCAACCTAACGACGTCCTTGGGGGCATCAATAACTTTATTATTAATTTAATACTAATTTAAGTTTTAGACAGAGTTTTTGAATCACTTCCATGACGGCCAACTCAAGTCCCATGAGTGGGATCAGGTTATACTTTTTGGTATGTTTAGGATTCCTTACTGAAATATTATATTAAGTTATATTAGGGGCATTACATTAAACTATAACAAATAGAGCATTAAAAAATTTCACCACTTATCATAGAATTTCTTCCACCATATATATATATATATATACACACACAGACGGTGGTCTCCACAAAGAGAGAGAGTTAATTTGGCAATTACAAGGGCAACCATCTCACCCCTTTTGGGGACCTCATGAACGTGGAAGTGATTTTTTTTTTTTTTGGGTGGGGAAAGTATGCAAGATATTGATGATACAATTTCAAAGAGACAAAGACTCGAGAGAAGCACGAAATTTTGGTCATGCAAACTAGGAATTAATAATTTAAACCAATGTTTGCTATGTTTGGAGTGCCACGTTAAATTATATTAAGTTATATTAGGTTGGATTTTACTATAAACTATAACACCCCGTACCAACAGAGCAATAATTTTACTATAAATATGTCTATTAGATAAAACTGATGAATTGCGAATTAAGAAAATAGTCTTAAAAAGACTCGTGACAGCCAAATTTGTCCAATTGTAAAGATCGTCAACAATGAACAATCCAATAATCAAGTCTTAGTCGCTGAGGGCTTCCTTTCTGGTATAAGACTTCCTGAAGATTTGATCATGCATGATATTTAATTTTATTTATATTTTTTAAAAGAAATTAGTTCACTAAATAACAAATAGAGCATTAAAACATGGTCCAACGACAGAGAGTTAATTTAACAAGTGTATGGAAACCATGTTACAGATTCTGGAGGCATGCTAAACAGGAAAGTGATATTTTGGCCCCCCCTTTTTTTTTTTTTTTTTGGGGAGAAAAATCAGACATGATATGTATAATTTAAACAAAAGTTGCTATCATTGAAGCCAGATTATTTCATTCCACTAATTTCATCGCCTTTCTCATTTTTTAAAATATATTCATTGTTCATTGTCAAAATTATAACTGTAATAGCCACATACACTCAACTTGGATCAAACTACTTTCCAAAATAATCCAACTAAATCCAACCATAGCCTTGGAGAGTTAAGAAAACTTTTGCCTAACTCTTGCGGACGATAGAGACCATTGCCTAAGTGAAGGGCGGGCAACGTCGAAAATACCCATCTCTTGCTGGCAATGGCCTTGAACCGAACACCTCTTGCAACAATTCTTAGTTTGTTTTTAAGGGTAATTCAGTTTAAATTAGTTATTTGTGGTTATCATGGCAAGAAATTTTATTTTATGATAAATTTTGATAATGAGTTTTTTAAAATGGCCAGATAAGTACATTTTTCCAATCATTTCGGACTTTCACAATTTAACTTCCTTCTCCGTTTCAATCGTATTTTTTCTTGGCATATATTTATCTGTTATTGTAATTCTAAACATTTTATTTCAAAAATTGTCAACTTTTTATTTTAAAGATGCATGTGAAAATTATCATAAATTCAATGGGTGGTACATTTTTTTTTTAAAATCTGGACTTTTCCAAGTTAGAATTGCTTTTCGCTCATGTTTTGATTGGTCATGCTCATAACAATAGTGAAATAGAATATTATTTGAAAAACTACATAAATCTATATGCAATTTGATATTCTGATAATAATACACTGGTAAAGGAAAAGAAAGCTGAAGTATGTGGAAGAAATAGAGCATGGCTTCTTAAGTAATTTTACTAAAAGTTAATTTAGTAATAAAAGTTTAAATAAAACGAGATATAGAGAGCATATTTTTGAGTTCAAATACTCTTTAAAAATATTTACTTATTTATTTTGTTAGTGAAAATTAAATATATAATTTTATCTAAGGACGTTATTATGAACAGATAACAAATCATTAATTTAATTATAAAATAAAATAAACACATTAATAAAAATATTATTAATTCTTTTTACTATTCTTGTACCTCAAGCCTACAACTTATTTGAATTCTTTTTACAGTCTAATCACAGATGCCAACCATTCCTATTAGTAGTACGTGGAAATATTATTAAAATGTTTATCTCATAGTGGACAATAAATAACTTCATTATTAATTTTAATACTAATTAAATTTTAGACAAAAGTTTTTGGATCATTTGCATGACGGCCAGTTTCGAGTATTATGGGAGGAAATGAGGAATCAGGTTATAGTTTTTGGTATGTGTTGGAGTGCCTTGCTAAATTATTATATTAAGTTATATTTGGTGAATTCCGTTAAACTATAACACAATACCGATAAGGTAATAACTTTTACTATGAATATTTTTGTTAGATATTGGTCCAATTGTAAAAATAATCAATAATGAACAATCCTATCATAAGTGTTGCCATTCATGCATCGAAGTCATGGTCACTGAAGACTTCTTGTGCCGTTGAAGCCTTCCAGAAGATTAAAATATGCATAATATTTGTTTCTTCTTCTTTTTTTTTTTTTTTAAGAAAGTAGTTTACTGAATAATGGATCTTTGGTCTAATAGGAGAAGTCTTACACTTATAATGTTGTGTGCAAGGATTCGAACTTTTATAAGAGCATTATGGAGGTTAGTTTCAATTCTTTCTCAATTATTAACTAATTGAGTGGAGACATTCTCTTTCTTACGAAATGTGAGTAGAGTAGATATCCTTCGAATATTAGAGAGGATTAATGTATGGTGATGTTCTCAATTATTTAGTACGATTGTAAATATTATAATTATAATATCTAATATAATATCAGTAATAATCTCTAAATAACAAAATTAAAAAAAAGTAACATTCTCTATATAACAGAAAAAAAAAAAAAAAAAAAAGCTGTGGATTTGGCGATAGGAAGAAAAAGTAGTAACACTAAGAACTGTTGGACCATATTGGACATCCAGGAAAAGCTGAACGAACTACACATCCCCACACCACACTGCAGCATACCTCACGGCTTCATAATGGCATGGTCGATTCCGTTCGATTGCCAAACTAGCTTTAGAAAGTGTAGAACCAATAATGTGGTTCAATGAATGTCCTGCACATCTTTTGTATCTTTTTTCGCGACCACTCTCAGAATTTCTTAGGACCATACACATTTATGAGAACTGCTAGCAGGACATGTCGCACTCGCTTCTTTATTATGAGGAGGACACGTGTTCTCTTGCTTAGATTATTGTGCAGATTTAATTCCTCTTTTTTTTTTTTAATTTGAAAATTACACCACTTAAAATGACTTTGGACTAAAAGTGAATTAAGAAAAATTGGTAGATGAAAAAGACTTGGGTGGTATTTATTTTTTAATTTAATGATTTAAAATGACTTAATTTAATTAATTAAGTTAATTAAAAATATTTATTTTTATAACTTAATGAGACTTTTTAGATAATTTTAACTTAATAAAATAAGCTAATTTTTTTTTTACTTTTTACTTAATGGAGAAATATGAATTAAGTCAATTACTTGCTAATGTCAAAAATATCCATGTTTTATAATTTATTTTTCATGTCTATCCCAAAACTCACCCATAGATATTTACCCCACATAAAAATACCCTTGTTTTTTCTTTCTTATATTATATACGATAAATTTTAAAATTTATGGTATTTTATATATTAAAATTCTAAAATAATTATGTATTCGCTTGAATATAGTTTTATTTATAACTGTTGAAATATTGTGGTATTTAATATATTATTTATTTGACATTTAAATTTAATAAGGATACAAATGTAAAAGTATATATTTTCAGCTTTTTTAGTTAAAAAAAATAACTTAATACTTATTTTTCGAGATTCAGATGAAAAAATAAACATATTATTTAGATTCAGACATTCAGACCTATTCAGAATTCAGACTAATTCAGATCTATTCAGATTTCAAATAAAAAAAAACAAACGCCACCTTAACCTTAATACATCTCAAAATTATATATTTTTGTTATCCGCGAGATGTATTGGCAGCTATTAATTATTTGATTGGACTAAAATTTAGAATGGATATACTTAACAATATGAATCATTTAAAAAATAAATGAATCTTATACGAAATTTGACCACAATACTCTTATTTTCAAATTTTTTCCTCAAATTTATCCAACCACCTGTTCACTTTCACCACAATTTTTTTTAAAGATTCTCTTAGACTAAAATTGAACTAATAAATATTGATGTTGAAAATTTAGATTTGCTCCGGTAAAAATTTTATACGACACAAATGTTCATGTTAAAGAGAGTGAAAAATATTTAGTTTTGCTTCTTAAAAATTTTTTTGCATTTGCTCATCACATGGGATAAAGAATTTAATGCATTAAACTTTTGCTATTTATTAATTAATTTAGTTTTTGTCACATTCAATTTTGAATTTGTTTATCAAATGCAGAAAAGACGCGGAGAAGAGGGAAACTGACAAGAGAAAAATGTGTAATACAATTGATACATGTTCTCAATTAAGAAAACAGGGTTGAAATATATTAAAATATAATTAAAAAAAATTGTGGTGGAAGTGAACTGACGATTTGGTAAGTTTAAGAAAGAAAAAACTCAAAGATAAAGAGTAATGTAATAAAATAATTTCTATCTTATATATATGTAAGATATATTTTTTTATATAAATAATATATATATAATTTATTTATTATTTATATAAAAATAATATATTTTACATACATATAAAAAAAATTTATATAATAAATTTAACTTTTAACGTGATGTAATTTTTAAGTTAAAAATAAAAATAGAGTTAAATCTGCACAGGAACCTAAACAAGAGGACAATATCCCACCTAGGGAGAAGCGAATGCGAGAGTGGCTCATCAGAGGGCAACTGTGTTAGTGTGTTACACGTTTTTTTTTTTTTGTTTTTTTTTTCTTGCGCGAGAATATATGCATGATATTGATAGGTGATGCCTAACCTCCTGAAAGAGACAAGCCAGGACCCGCTCTCTCAATGATTCAAACCAAAGCTGCAGTGCGCTTGGCGCATTGTGGTAACTTTGGGATTCGATTAATTCATTAAAAAAAGAGAAATTTATAATCTTTCATCTGTTTGTTTTAATTTTTTTAAAAATATATAATTTTTTTTTTCAGTATACCACCTAAAGTTTATTTTTTGTTATATTTTTCTATTTTGATTTAATTTTTATTAGCAAATTTAACGGAATAATTTTTTTACCTCTTAAAATTATAATTTAATCCAAAATAAATAAAAATTAAAGATAAATTCGATGAATTTAATTTTTTTCAAAGACGGATGCTAGAAATTGAAAGAAAATAATGCATGTTACTAAATTTAGAAAATTTGTATTTATTCTTTTGGAAGAAAATAGTGTTTGTTGCTTGCTAGATTTAAAAATTTTGTATTTATTTTTTCTCTTTCAAAAAAATTAATACAAATTTTCTAAATTTAACAAACAACAAATACTATTTTCCTCCAATTTCTAGCATCCACCTTTGAAAAAAATTAAATCCATCCAATTTATCTCTAATTTTCATTTATTTTAGGTTAAATTGTAATTTTAAGGGGTAAAAATGTCATTTCGTTAACATTTCGTTAAATTCACTAACGAAAATTAGACAACAGTGGACGAATGCAACAAAAAGTAAACTTCAGGTGGCGCGTTGAAAAAAAAAGTGTTTGTGTATTTTTAAAAAATACAAAATAAAAAGGTGAACGATTGTAAATTTTCCTTAAAAAAATTATCCTATTCTATATTTGGTGTATACAAGGTTTTAAATTATAACTTATCTTGGAGCCGCATAATAATCACACAAGCTTACGAAAGTTTATTCCATGACCCCCCGTGGGATTAACTTTCTTAAGCTTGTGTGATTATTATTCGGCTCCAAGATAAGTATGATCATGGGATTAACTTGTTGGAATAATTTGGTAGCTCAAGTATGTTTGC
Source organism: Citrus medica (assembly GCA_002013955.2). Classification (NCBI taxonomy): domain Eukaryota; kingdom Viridiplantae; phylum Streptophyta; class Magnoliopsida; order Sapindales; family Rutaceae; genus Citrus; species Citrus medica. The sequence continues at coordinate 81,170 of MKYO02000672.1, read as the reverse complement.
TAATTTGTCATCGTTATTATTATATTAATACGCAATGTTTATAAAAACATAAAATGTTGTAACTAAAAATATAACTAACTAATAATACAAAAAATAAAATTATCAATTCATTATTGAAAGAAAAATTCGTCATGTATCATTATAATTGTTTTACTAAGTATAATACTAAAAATTTTAGTTTAATGTGAAACAAATAACTACCAATACAGAAATAAAATTATTTATTGATTATAACAATAAAATATTAAAAAACTTTCACTTAATTTAAATCTATTATTCATGATTATAATTATTTTATTTGAGAATTATTATAAATCTTATAATTCAATGCGTAATAAATAACTAATAATAAAAAATCCAGACAATTAGTATGTATAAATTATGAGTAATCTTATGCTTACTTAGTTTGTATTGTAACTAATGTGACAAATGATTTGTCACTATTTGATTAGTTCAAGTGATTGTTAGTGATAGTTAATTATCAACTTTATCAAGTTATCATTATCGAAACTTTGAAATTTTGTTAGTGACACATTAGTGAGGATACTTAGTATGTATCCCAACAAATGGGGCGTTTGTGGTTTTTTTTTTTTCTTTGGAATCTGAATAGATTTAAATTAGTTTAAATTATAAATAGAACTAAATGACTGAATATAAATGGTATGTTTGTTTGAATTTATGATAATAAGTATTAAGTTGTTTACTTATTTAACTTAAAAGTCTGCAAATCAGTACTTTTATATTTGTTCCCTTACAAATTTTAAATGCTAAATAAATTTAAAAAAAAGTCTCAAGAGATAAATAAGATTATATTTTGTCATCGGATAAATCATTTTCAATTGAAGGCAACCCTGTAATATTCTAAATTAAAGCATGTTAATCAATTTTATTGTAGTTTATAATATATTATATGAAAAATATTCAAAAAGATTGTAAAGATAAATAACACTAATTTGAATAATATTAAAAGATAAAAATGGTAATAATTTATTATTGTATTATCAATTATCGATCATAGGTTATAGAGATTAATAATAATACTAGTTAATAAATTTTATGTAAATAACAATGAAAATAGTTAATTAGAAAAGGTTGTTTTGGATAATATCTTTACAATTTTTATTTTACAAGAAGTTCACAACTTGGAATAGAATTATTCTAATCACAGCGAGAGAAAGCTAATTTACAAGTGTATGGAGGACTATGTTACACGTTCTAGGAGCATGCTAAACGTGAAAGTGATAACGTTAACCGAAGCACATTTTTTAACCCCCTCTCAAAGACTCATCATGCAAAGTAGGACCCACTCTATCAATAATCCGAGGCTATCAATTTTATCTCTGCATCTATATTTCAAAATATATTTATTATTAAAATAAAAAATTATTATTTAATTTATTCATATCTTTCCAAAATTCATGTAACGAGGCTCAATTGGAATCTCTGTTTAGACTTTTCTCTCTCTAATGTACAATCATTTTGGATCTTTATCTTTTCTTTTTTTTCTTTTTTTTTCTCTTAGCATATATTTTTCTATCATTGTAATTCTAAGCATTTTACTTCAAAAATTGTCAATTTTTATTTTAAAGATGCATAGTGAAAAACCTCATACATTTTATGACAAATATTAAGTTACATATATGTAACTTACAACCCTCTCACATTTTATTTAACAGGTGATACAAGACTTTTTGATCTGTACTTTTCCACGTTAGAATTGTTTTTCTTCAATGTTTTGACAAATCGTGGCTAATAACAATACTGAAATTGATTATTAAATGAAAAACTACAGTAAGTCTATTTGCAATTGAGAAAAATTGAAAAAGACACCTACACCTTAAAATAAAAAAAATAATGGACCTCTAAGTTTTTAGTAAGAGATTTTAAGATTTTTTTTAATTATAATACCCTTTTGTCTTACTAACTCTAAAAAATTTAATCTACTTTTTTATAATAAATAAAAATATAATATTAAAATAAATGTAAATGATATAACATTTTAAAATAATGTTAATATTTAAAAAATATTTTAATATTTATATCTTATATTATATTAAACTAGAGTTTATAATAAAATAAAAGCCTAATATTAAAATAAATATATTAAAATTTAAATTATTTTTAATATCTTATAAAATAATTTTAATAACATGAGATATATTTTATTAATTGTAAAATTCACTTAAACCAAAGTATTGTTAAATAAATAAAAATATATTATTAAAATAAATAAAATAATTTACATTTTAAAAATTATTTTTTTAAAAAATCTAATATTATTACTCTACTAGACAATTAAACTATTTGAATTATATTTTTATTTATTAAAAAATTTTAAAAGTCAATTTTTAAGTTACCATCTACAAATGGTATTATAGTTAAAAGAAGGTCTCAGTATCCTTGTTGAAAACTTGAAGGTCTACATAACTATTTCCTCAAACCTTTGGGTTGTAGTTATTATTTTCCCTTTGCAATTTGATGTTACAATAATAAAATATTGGTGAGGAAAGAAAAACTGAAATATGATGAAGAAATTAAGCAATTTTACTAAAAAACTAATTTAATAAAAAAAATTTAATTAAATTGGGGTGTAGAATATATTGACAAGTTCAAATATCTTTGTACAATTTTTTTTCTTTTTTCTTTTCCTAAAATGAGAACGAAGTTTTGGTCATGCAAATCCAAAGTCCTAGTTTATTTATCTGGGAAATACACTGCAACTAGCATTGCGTCAAGGTTATAGATTGGACGGAATAAAATAAATATGACAAAGTAATGCCACGTGAATATTAAATAATTTACTTTTTAACATGTACTTTGCATTACTTTTTTTTTCTACATTTGTATTAATTAGTCACTTTTGTATTAATATTATTAAATAATTTTAATAAAATGATAATTTTACCCCTAAATAAATTAAAAGACTATTTTATTTTATAAAACTTTAAAAAATAAAAAATATAATGATTAAAATATCCCTAAATTTAATAAAAATAAATTCCAAAATTAGAATTTTTATTTTTAATAAAAATAATTATTAAAATTTTGTAAAATCTAAATTTAGTTAAAATCAGTTGAGCACCTCTATTGGGATTTATTTTTTTATTAAATTTAGGGATATTTTTATGATTATAATTTTTAATAAAAATAATTATTAAAATTTTGTAAAATCTAAATTTAGTTAAAATCAGTTGAGCACCTCTATTGGGATTTATTTTTTTATTAAATTTAGGGATATTTTTATGATTATAATTTTTAATTTTAAAAGTTTTTATAAGATAAAATAGTCTTTTAATTTATTTGGGGGTAAATTTATCATTTTATTAAAATTATTTAATAGTGTTAATACAAAAATAGTTAGTTGATACAAATGTGAACAAAAATAGTGCAAAACACATGTTAAAATTTTGTAGTTGTTGGATGAATATAAGATAAAATAAAAATAGTATAATGATAATTTTTTTTTATATTATTTTTACTGGTTGTAAATTATACCAAATGTAAGTTAAAGATTGCCTTAAATTAAATTGAATATTAGTGGTCCCCTAATTTCAAAAGATGCAAAAAGTTGTAACCATTCAAGACGATAATAAATCAAATTGATTTTTAAATGGTCCCACTAATATGAAAATCTCTAAAACGTTGTAATCATTCATCACGTGAACAGCAAAACAGCGTAACGACTTCGTCGCTTAGTGTAATAGAAAATTGATAAATAAAGACACACGGCAAAAATAAATCTTGGCATAAATCACACAAAGATTGTCACACGCTTGAGTCACTGGAGAAACAAACACCCACATCACATAGCCTCCAGAAATCCAGGAAATGGCCCCAAGAAACGACCGCCGGATGATCCCAGCATCCGATGACAGTGCAAAGATGATGAAACAAGTTCTGGCAAACCATGCTCCCGATGGCCATGAAGTTGATGTTAGACCTATTCTCAGCATCATTGAAGATATTTTTCGTCGTGCCACTGCCACTCCTAGCAAAATTGATGGACTTCCCAACGTAAATTTTAATCTCATTTTTCTGTACTGTTGATTATGCCCAATCAATTCACTAGCATTGTGTATGATAATGAATATAATTCGGTGGCCATTTTCGTAGGGCACACTGGAGCATATGGACGCATTGCATGATAATAAAAGCCCGGTTGCTTTCAGCGGCACGCCTGAACCATTGTCTGATATAATACACAAAATCTGTTGTGAGGTAATTTTTGATTACTTGCTTCTTTTGAATGGATATACCACTGTTACTAGATCTTTTTAAAGATGCATTTGAGATTAAGGTTAGACCGTTGTTAATTTTTACAATAATAAATATTTGGTAAACACTAATTATTGTAATTTGGAAGATATATTGACATGATTTTTTACTTGTATAATAAAAAATCTATTATATGTTTAATAATTTTGTTAAAGTTATAATTTAAAATTTATATTTATTACATATTATTAACTTTTATTTCATAATTATATTTTTTTTTTTCATAACAACTGTATCTTAAAAGCTAAATACCTAGATCCCAAACTGAACCCAAGTGTTCTACTAGTTTGTAACTTAAGCAAGAAAAGCAAAAGATGTCTACGAGTCTAATATTAATTCTGCTTTTAATTATGTTCGTTTACCTTGAAATGTGTTGAAAAATGCCCTGACTTTAATTTTGTATGCATATACCTGCAGATATCATGCAAGTGCTCGGGAGGAGATGCACTTGCAACAACTATGGCGTTATTCAACACTCTTTCGAGCTACTCATGGGATACAAAAATGGTGCTATCCTTAGCAGCTTTTGCTGTGAATTATGGGGAATTCTGTCTTGTTGCTCAGCTCTGCACCGAGAACTCACTTGCCAATTCTGTGGCTGTGCTTAAGCAACTGCCAGAAATTCCAGCGGGTTATGACGGTTTAAAGCCACAACTTGATGAACTCAACAATCTCATCGGGGCCATGTTGGATTTAACCAATTGCATTGTTGAGTTCAAGCAGCTACCTTCCCAGTATATTTCAAATGACGGACAAGCAATGTCCATGGACCAGGCTCATTACCAAGCTGCATACTGGACCTTTCGAAGTATTGTAGCTTGCAATTCACGAATGTTAAGCCTCAGAGGCTTGAGACACGAGTAAGCCATCTACGAACACAATTTAATCACCATTCATACATGTAATATACCAACTCCGTCACTATATTTCAGGGTCACTGCATCAACCACTGATGAATTGGAACTGTCAACATTGACTCATAAGGTCAGCAACATACACGTGTACGAGAACCTCAAGAAGCAAATTGACTTTTGGCGTCAACAAATTGGTGAGCCCTTGAGAATGTACATCTCGAAAGTTCGATCTCTGCCCTCTTTGAAAGTTCCTGTAAATGATGTTTTTTCCCCCTCTGATATATCCTTACCATGGATGCAGATAAGATTAGGCAAATTGAAGAATATAATAATCTCGTGCGCCTTCTTGAAAAAAATAACCAGGACAATATCAAGGTTCTGAGAGCATTGATTTATGCTGAGGATCTTGTGGATGGTGAAACCAGGACAACGGTTTGTTGCCAAATTCCTTTCTATACATGCTTTTTTCCATCTCCAAATTAACTCCGTTACCGCATATGAAACAATAGACTTCTATTTATGCAAACAGGTTCAAATTGATGTATTGAAGAAAAAGCATGTGTTACTACTCATCTCGAGCCTTGATGATCTTTCCCAAGAAGAAATTTTGGTTCTAAGGAAGATGTATAAAGATCTCAAAGCAAGCAAAGACAAAGAGTGCAGAATTGTGTGGCTTCCAATTGTGGACAGGTCAATTGATTGGCAACAAACCTTGTACAAATTTGACAGTCTACAAAAAAGGATGCCATGGTACACTATCCAAGATCCTGCGACGATTCAACCTGCAGTCATTAAGTACATCAAAGAGGAATGGAAGTATTCAAAGAAGGCGATCCTAGTGTCAGTGGATCCACAAGGGAGGATTTTAAACCAAAATGCTTTTCCCACGTTGTGGATATGGGGAATTTCGGCCTTCCCTTTCACTGCTGAAACGGAAGAAGCACTTTGGAAGGAAAAGTCCTGGACACTTGAGCTACTTGTTGGTGGCATTGATGCCACCATACTTCAATGGGTACTTACGTTTCAATTAAGTTCATCGAACAGTATTAGTATGTCAATGTGATATTAAAATTATCAATACTGAAATGTAATGCACTTTTATCAGATGAAAGAAGAGAGATTCATATGCTTGTACGGAGGTAATGATGCGGCGTGGATCAGAAAATTCACAAACTCAGCAAAAGCTGTGGCAAGTAAAGCTCAAATTAACTGGGGAATGGCTTATGTTGGAAAGAAAAATGCAAAGAAGAGACTGGAAGAAATCAGCAGCATCATCACCAAGGAGGATTCGAGTCATATCGTGATTGATGGTACCGCAATGTGCTTCTTTTGGGCACGATTAGAGAGAATGCTCTTCTCGAAACTTCAACATGGCATGTCTGTAGAAAAAGATAACATCATGCGAGAGGTGATGACACTACTTAGTTTTGATGGCAGTGATCAAGGATGGGCAATATTTTGGAGGGGAAAAACACAAGAAATGGCAAGCGCTAAGGGCACGGCGGCCATAGATTGCATGGAAAAATTTCATGAATGGCAAAACGATGCTTCTCAAACGGGTTTTATTGAAGGACTCAACAATTATCTGCATAAAATTCGCACCGGAAAGCATTGCAATCGTCTTATCCTTGCCGGCGTTAATGGGGCAATTCCGGGGAGGGTGCCCTGTGCAGACTGTGGCCACGACATGGAGATGTTCTTCATGTACCGCTGCTGCCCCGAGTGAGCAAAATATTATAGCTTGGCCTGAATTAATTATTAGAATAAGGTTTCCACTTGAGATTTGTCTCAAGTGGTAACATAACTGCAGTGTCGCTTGAATTTTGCTTGTTTTTGCTTTGATTTTGTTTTCTTACTGGGGACTCTGTGGCCTTTGCATTATCTTGGGCACTTAAGGGGGTCTAGTATTGAAGTGTTAATTGTGTGTGGTAGCAAGTACCTTGTTAGTTTAATATGGGTTCCTTTACTGCGCTTGAGCAGCTTTCTTATTTAATAATAAATAATGTACTATAGGTATATTGTCTAATAATAAATATGTTAGTATTTATATTAATCGATTATTTAGATTTCTTGGCAAAATATGATTGTCTGCAGTGGAGTTGAGCATCTTTTTCATTTTTCAGTTAAACATAAATTAATACATTTTATTAAAAATTATAATATTTGATTTGTATCGAATATAATAGTTAAGGCGTTTGTTACCTTAAGTGATAATCCAAATTTGAAGGTTTTCTTTTTTATTTAATTTATTTATCCAAATAATCCAATACTCGCATGACCATAAAATTAGTGGTGGTTTTAATGCAAATCTTAGCAAATTTATGTAAATATATCATGTTAATTAAATATGTGTAGTAATGATAATGATACTAATAAATAATAACAACAACAATAATAATGATGACAAAAATAATAATAATAACAATAATAATTTTTGTTGTTGTTAATAATAATAAAAGTAATAATTTATTAAATTCATTATTATTTATTATTATTATTATTTAAAATACTATTATAATGACAATTATTATTTATTAAAATATTATTATTTATTAATTTTAGTAAATTGTAATTTTTAATTATTATTTAATTTAACGATTAAATGAGTATTAAAAATTTAATTGGGGGTAAAAAAGTCATACTTTAAAATAGAGTTTTGATTTCTAATCCTTTGGGAATCAAAACTCTTGTAAAGATTCCTAAATTTATGGATCCACACTACTCCCATCCTGAGTGAATGGTAAGAATAGAATGGGTAAGACTTACTAGTGGTAAGAATAGAATGGGCAAAGGGAATGCATCAATACTTTTCTTATTCTTCTTATTAACCAAAACCATTATGGATGTGTTTTCCTTGGATGGTTTATGATTGTCTAATAATTAAGAATGGGTGTGAATGAGATACACACAAGATATTATAATTTCACTTTTAAAATTTATAAAACTAAAGACGTTTGTTATCTTATGATTTGATCATCTTTTCAATTGACTTCAACCGATAAACTTATATTTGTACCAGCTACAAGTGTTGAAATCTTGATGGTTTGCTTGTTGAGACTTTTATATTTGTTATCTTATTATATAACATCTTATCAAATTTAGGAATAATTACTAAAGTTCTGATTTTCTTGATGGTTTGCTTGTTGAGACTTTTATATTTGTTATCTTATTATATAAGGTCTTATCAAATTTAGGAATCATTACTAAAGTTCTGATTCTAAGGAGGTTGGGAATCAGAACTCCATTCTTAGAAATACCTTTGTTATCTTATTATATAAGACCTTATCAAATTTAGGAATCATTACTAAAGTTCTGATTCTAAGGAGGTTGGGAATCAGAACTCCATTCTTAGAAATACCTTTGTTATCTTATTATATAAGACCTTATCAAATTTAGGAATCATTACTAAAGTTCTGATTCTCAGGAGGTTGTGAATCAGAATTCCATTCTTAGAAATACGTTTGTTATCTTATGTTTGTTATCTTATTATATAAGGCCTTATCAAATTTAAGAATCATTACTAAAGTTTTGATTCCCAGGAGGTTGAGAATCAGAACTCCATTCTTAGAAATACCTTTGTTATCTGATTATATAAGACCTTATCAAATTTAGGAATCATTACTAAAGTTCTGATTCTAAGGAGGTTGGGAATCAGAACTCCATTCTTAGAAATACCTTTGTTATCTTATTATATAAGACCTTATCAAATTTAGGAATCATTACTAAAGTTCTGATTCTCAGGAGGTTGTGAATCAGAACTCCATTCTTAGAAATACCTTTGTTATCTTATGTTTGTTATCTTATTATATAAGGCCTTATCAAATTTAGGAATCATTACTAAAGTTTTGATTCCCAGGAGGTTGAGAATCAGAACTCCATTCTTAGAAATACCTTTGTTATCTGATTATATAATACCTTATCAAATTTAGGAATCATTACTAAAGTTCTGATTCTCAGGAGGTTGGGAATCAGAACTCCATTATTAGAAATACCTTTGTTATCTGATTATATAATACCTTATCAAATTTAGGAATCATTACTAAAGTTCTGATTCTCAGGAGGTTGGGAATCAGAACTCCATTATTAGAAATACCTTTGTTATCTTATGTTTGTTATCTTATTATATAAGACCTTATCAAATTTAGGAATTATTACTAAAGTTCTGATTCCCAGGAGGTTGGGAATCAGAACTCCATTCTTAGAAATACTTTTTTATCCCCAACTAAATTTCTTAATATTCATTATATCATTAATTTAAATAAAAATTAAAAATTAAAAATAATAAATTGTAATATAACACTATTTATAATAATAATAATAATAATAAATTATCATCGTCGTCAGTGGTGTCATCATCATTATTATTGTCCTTCAGGTTGTTATTATCATTATTATAAAATTTATTTATTTTCTTATTTTAATCATTGTTATTTATTATTATTGCCTTTGTTGTTATTATTTTCATTTTCAATATTATTTTTATTACTATTGTTATTGTTGTTGCTATTATTGATATTATTATTATTATTACTACTACTACTCTTACTATTATTATTAAAATTTATCAATGTTATTATTATTTTCATCATCATCATTATTATTTAATAATGTCATTATTATTATTACACATATTTAATTAAGCTGACATCTTTCCATAAATTTACTAAAATTTTATATTAAGACTACCACTAATAATTTCATGGTCGTGCAAGCATTGGATTATTTGGGAATAAATAAATTAAATTAAAACAAGAAAAAAGAAAACCCTTTTTCTCCACGCTTCCCCTGACACATTACCTTTCCTTTTCAGCCGTTAAATTTAAAGTTTCAAATCCAACGCTTCTCATTTTGACAGTAACAAACGCCAATAGTTAATATTAAATAATAGTTACAGGAAAAAAAAAAAAAAAAGTGCCAGTGCCTGTGCAGCTTAGGCCCACAGGGACAGGCGGGTCTGATTTGCAGCTGCTTTTACAGCCGAATGCAGGCCTCAGTTTACACGCCAAACATACTCTAAATCCATGTTTGGCAGTGAAAAAAAAACACAACACCTTTTATTCCATACTTTTGAACGATATAATTTTAACACAAACTTCACAGTAAAAAGCAGTAAATTTTCAATTCCTCTAGTGTTGTGCTTCTAAATTTTACTTAATTATGTGTCAAATTATTTAGATAACAAATTTCATATTTCAATTTTACAAGTGTAATATTACTCACACTTCAAAATTATAACCGACCCAATAAAAATGTCACGGACATTAAAAGAAGATGAATAAGCATAAAAATTATCAAATTCTGTTTATACTTATCAGCAAAGCAAAAGAAACAAAACTACTGTCGCTTCTAATGACATTTTCAAGGCATTTCATGATAAGAAAATAGCACAATAGAAAGACAAAAAAAAAGTAAATTGGAGCTGTAGATAAAGATGGCCAATGGGCCGGTCAGTATGTGGCACGACACGAGCACGTTTCGGTGAGGCACGAGGCACGGCACGGCACGCATGTGGGCCGTGCCGAGCTTAGAATTTTAGGCACACGGGCCTTAAAGAACGGCATGAGCACGTTTTGTTGAGACACGAGGCACGACACGGCATGCACGTGGGCCGTGCTGGGCCTAGAATTTTAGGCACGCATGCTTTAAAGCACGACATAATTAAAGATGGACCAAAACACGGCACGCGAAAAAGCACGTAATAAGCACGGTTCATTAGTGGGCTAGCACGCGGCCCGTGAGCCATTAATAGCACGTGGGCCAAAATATATCTAAGTAAATTTTTTAACAAAAAGTTTTGACCGATATTCATCTAGAATTCTGCCACCTGTACTAAAAGCTGATTCTGATGCTACAGTTGAAGCTGGAGAGGTTAGTAGATCACGAGCCATAATGGATAATATAGGGAAAAAAGATGTCTTACCAATCCAAAAATCTAAAATATCAAAATTTTGCAATTGTGAAGGAGTTGCTAAATCTTCAAAATTGGCAGAACAATATCTTTGCAATTCATTACGATTAATATCAATACTAGAGGCAACACCCTTACCTTCGAGTAACAAAAGGTGAGCTGGATTTTTATAAGAAGTCGATGCTTGTTGAACATTAGAATATGTATTGCTTGATCCGAATTTATTTCGATAAAAATTAAAAAGTTCATGCATAGAGGACATAATTGTATCAAAATTTGTATCAAGTAGAACAATATCTTTGCAATTCATTACGATTAGTATCAATACTAGAGGCAACACCCTTACCTTTGAGTAACAAAAGGTGAGCTGGATTTTTATAAGAAGTCGATGCTTGTTGAACATTAGAATATGTATTGCTTGATCCGAATTTATTTCGATAAAAATTAAAAAGTTCATGCATAGAGGACATAATTGTATCAAAATTTGTATCAAGTCCAGTTTGTAAATTTTCACTAATACCCTCAACTAAAAGTTTTGTACCAACTTCCTTGATTGTAGGATCGAACACTGCTGCAAAAATAAATAGGTGAGGAATATCTTTCCAATATTTTTGGAATTTTTCCTCCATGGTATCACAAATATTTTTAAACATAATATTCTCTCTAAAAGTCTTAAAAGTATAACTTATATTGTACAAGTGCATTAACACTCTACATGAAGTAGGCTTATAAACAGTGGAACATGCAAGAGTAGCATCATAAAATACCTTTAAAAATCCATAAATTTAAATGCAACATTTCAATCATAATCAGTGATACGATAATCTTCATAATTCATTCTCTCATTGTAAAAACTAGAAATTGCTTCAGAATAGTTTTGACAAGAAAGCAACATTAAATACGTAGAATTCCAACGAATTTTCGTGTCAAGGTTGAATTTTCTCATTTTCAATCCAAAAATTTTCAATGTCTCCAAAAATTGTTGACGTCTTGAAGGTGCTCTAATATATAAAATGGATGCTCTAATTTTTTTTTCTAAATAATGATTTATATGAGTCATACCAGCTTGAACAATTAAATTAATAATATGACACGCACATCTTACATGAAAAAATTTTGAACCACGTGCAGGCACGAGAGTAGAAATATTCCGCAAAAACATATCAATTGCCGCTGTATTGGCAGATGCATTATCAAATGATATGCTAAACTATTTATCAGTAATTTCATATTCTCTTAAAACAGACATTATAGCTGCATAAATTATTGAACCAGTGTGAGGATATTCTAATTCACAAAATGCAAGCAATTTTTTTTTCCAACCTCCATTTACCATTAATCTCATGTATAGAGTGCGAAGTCACACAAAAATAACTAACCATATTAATACCAGTCCAACAATCAGAAGAAATTGAAATAACACCATTAAAATTGATAAAAGTATTAATTAAAAGTTTTTTCATGTCATGAAAAATTTTAGTTAAATCACGTTTTAATGTATTTCTAGGCACTTTCTTAAGTTGAGGTTGAACATACCTTTGCAAAAAATTTATTCGACGTTCATCTTCTGAAAATGTTAAAGGTTGTTCTGCTGCAGCAATATACCGGGCCAATCCTTCTCGCATGTTCTGTTGTGAATATCTGAATGATGTCCAGAACCCTATTGTGAGAGTTGGGTTTGTGTTGGGTCTTGTGGCGCGTGTTTTGTCTGACAAGTTTCCATATGTCATCTAAGATGTCGAGTTCCACTATTGTTTTTGGCACTTAAAGCAGATTGACAATATTTGCACACTGCTTGATCCACCATTTCACCTTTTTTGTTTTAACGTTTTTCCAAAGTAAAGCATGACCAAACAATCGATGTTCTTTGTCGTTTGGAGGTAGTAATAGTACCGGCAGTTGAAGAGGTAGAACCACTTTGACTTACTTGAGAAGTAGGAGGCGATCGTTCAGGTGGGACAATAAATATATTACTTGGATCAAATTCTGGTGCAACATTTTCTTCATTTGCAACTTCCTCTCCCTCTTCAACAAAATTAAAATTCTCATCTAACTCGAAATGAGAGTGAGACATTTTATATAATTAGTGTTTTGGTAAATAAAGGTGCTGGAATTGTAGTAAAGAAGATTGGGCAAGCAGAGACTAGAGATGACTGATGAAATAAGAGAGATAACGAGGAGATAAAGAATTAGAAATTGAGAAGTGAAAATGTGAGATGAATTCAAAAATAATTTAATCGTTTCAATATAATAAAAAAGTAAACATATTAACGGTTAGAAATGGGTAAATAAAAAAGTAAACATTTTAACGGTCAAAAACGGATAAACACGCTCCAAACCTATAAGTCTACAACTGCAAAGCTTCCTACAACTCTGCAGGGCTGCAGCAAATTAAACAGTTACATTTTATCATTCATTTGTCCGTTGAAAACTTGGAATTTGTAAGGTGAGTAATTGATTTAATTTAGAATTTTTTATTATTAAAAATTAATTATTGAGGGATCTGTCTATGACTCTATGGTACCGATTCTGCAAGACTGTAACAAACATCTCCCGTCATCCCATTCCCACCATTCGATTGTCTATTGTTTAGTTTCTCACTCCACATCCAACGGCTCATGCTGCAGTCTGTAGCTTACAAATTCTGTAAGCTAGTCAAGTCTAATTGTTGAGTCACGAATGCCCATGCTGTGAAAGTGAAATTGACTAGCCAAGTCTATCAACTTTATTGTTTTTTTTTTAAAGACATATCAACTTTATTGTTAATTCAATTAATGCAAATTTTTTTTATTCAATTAATTCAGTTTTTTTTGGTCTGTTGGGTGACTAATGAAAATATGAAATTGATTTAAAATTTTTTTGTCATTAAAAATCAGAAAACATTAATTGATAATCAGAGCCCGACTGCTTATACTGTAAAATTGAGTAGTCATATCAATTTTACTGTTAATTCAAAAAAAAAGTTATCCGTTGGGTGAGTAATTCAATTAATTTAGAATTTTTTAATTCAATTAATTCAAATTTTTTTTATCCGTTGGGTGAGTAATAAAATTAATTTAAAATTTTTTATTATTTAATAATTAGAAAAAAAATTATTTTTTAAGTGCACCGTTGTTATTTATTTTTTTAAAATAATTTTTGAAAATAATTTTTTTTTCAAAACAAACATATTAAATTAAAAAAAAATTATGGTTCATTGTTACAAGAGAATCACACAACTATCACAAATTCACAATGTTAATAAATCCTATCACAAGTGTGTTGATGAGATAATATTATAATAGTAAACTAGTAGTACGGGAGGAGCTTGCATTCATTGTGTAGAGTACTTTATTTCTTTGAATTTAAATTCTCAACTCAAATTTTCAACACGGTAGTTATCAACTTGTCATATAGTGCACATGCAGACGTGCAGATTGCAGATTTTTAAATAATTTAAGATTTTTTCCCACATGTCAACCAAGCACTTGCCTCACGGTTATATTTATATTTCACTAAATATTTTTTTCCTTATTCTTTTTACTCCCACTGACAAAATAAATAAAATTAACTTTTGTCTTTTTATTACTATATAATATCATATATACACGCCATTATGCTATGATACTTCACAATTCTTATTCTTCTTCTTTTTCCTCAAACTTTCCAATATTCTAAAAGCCAAAATCATTATGAATCCACAGCAATATAATATGAATGCAGAAGAACCTCAACACCCTCAAGAATACGGTGTTGATGTAGTTGGACTTCAACAAAATGCTAGGCTAAATTAGCCCAAAAATCGTTTTTTAAATGAGTTTTTTTTTTAAATTTTACTACAATAAGGGAGGAAATAATAGATAATAGTTTGCATCGTCCTTACAAGCGGATGATCTTGAGGTGCAACTATTGTCATCGAGAAAGTTATTTATTCAAACATCCATGGCACCTTGGGTTTACGTCGGCACGTGTCAAATTGTTTAGCTCACCACCAGCCGAGATAGAATTAACCTTGTTCGTTTCTCGTATCCATAGTTGTGATTAATAAATATATTTTTTGTGCTTGTTATTCGTCAATTGATCGTAGTTCATATTTTGTAGTTGTAACTTGTAAGTTGTGACCTATGATTTGTTATATTAATATTTCGTAGTTATGACTTATTGTAATGATTATTCGAGGATTGTGTTTTTAATTTTAATTAATTATTATTATGATCTATGGAATTAAATTTATGTATTGTTGTGTTATGAATTATGATTGATTATTGTGAAATAAAATATATAATTGTGAAATTGTGATAAACTAATAATAAAATATTAATTGCTCTCTTAATAAAAATTAATATGATTATGATTGTGAATGTTATTATTATTATGATGTTGATGGGCTTAAAAAAGCACGTCAGACACGTGGGCTTGAATAAAGCATGTTAGGCATGTGGACTTGAATAAAGCACGTTAGACACGTAGACTTTTTTAAGCACGTTAAAAAAAAAATTAGTGGACTTTTTTTGGACACGGCCCATGACACGGCACGAAACTGAAAAAAAAATGGGCACGACCGTGCCGTGCCGGGCCACGAGCCCTTATGGGCCGACAGTGCCGGCACGGCCCATTGGCCATAGTTAGCTGTAGATTGGGTGGCAATAGATCAATGGCATCAGATCAAGCCGCAGTAAAACTCAAGAGGAGAGGAAAACTCGGGTTGGGTACTGGAATCGGTTTGCACTTGCAGCAGCGGGTTGGAGTAGTAGATTGGGTGGCAATAGATCTCAAGTGGCATCAGATCGGGTAGCAGCAAATCTTGCGGACGTTTGGCAGCAGACTGTTCGGCGGTGACCGTGACCGCAATCCATGAAGAGAGTTCTCGACTTCTTGTTCTTGAGATGTGCGTGTGTCGTATGAGTGAACCGTGACCGTGAGAGGGCATTGATAAGGTTGTGGCTGCTGTTGTCGGTCGACGGCGTGTTGTGAGTGTGAGGGAGGCTGAGACTGATCTGTGAGACAATGAGCGCTGTGACTTGCGTTGTGTGTGTTTTGCCGTTTTGTGTAATGTGTGATTGTCTATTGTGTAATTTGATCTGTTTGTGTAATGTGTGACTGTGTGGCGTGCGTGTGTTTGCTGTTCATTTTTTTTTTTTAATTTTAACGCAACCCGATCAGTTTTTCCCTCGATTCGATCACAACTCAATCGAGTTTATAGAAATTCATCTGATTGGGTTACATTAATAACTCGATTCGATTCAAACTCAAAATTTTTTGGATTGATTTGAGTAGTGTCGGGTATTTTGTCTACCCCTAGTTAGAAGTTATTTTCTCTAATGTCATGACTCATAACAACATTGAAATTGAGTGTTATTTGAAAAATCACATTAAATCTATTTGCAATTGAAAAAATGACGCATACACCCCATGTCTTGGAGAAATGATTATGTAAACTTTTAAGTTTTAATAAGAGACTAAGATCTCCTTGTCAATATATCACCCTTTAGTTTTATTAACTATAAACAGTTGACTCCAATTTTTTATGATAAGAAATATAGTATTTAAATAAACGTAACAATATATACATTTAAGAAAAAAAATTAATATTTTACCATCTTATATTATGTTAAACTACATTTTATAATAAATAGAAGCATAATATTGAAATAAATATATAAAACTTAAATTATTTTTAATATTATAGAAAATAATTTTAATATTATTAATACGTGACATATGTTCTATTAATTGTAAAATCTACTTAATGCAAAGATTTATTTAAAATTTTATAATCAATATAAATATATTATTAAAATTAATATAGTTATTTACATTTTAAAAATTACTTTATATATTAAAAATATTCTAATATTATTAGTCTGCTAGGCCAATTAAACTATTTAACTTACATTTGTATTTATTAGAAAATTTAAAATTAATTTTTTTGATTACTATCTACAAAGAGTATTATGTCTTGCTTTGGTGTCCTTTATTTAAGGGTCTAAATGACATCTTCAAATAATAGGTGCGTAAGTGTCTTTTTCCCTTTGCAAATTATAATTTAAATATTTCGATAATAAAATATGTGAGGGAAGAAAAACTAAAATATATGAAAGAAATAGAATATGACTGATTAAATTATTTTACTAAAAGCTAGTATAATCAGGGCCGGATCTAGCATGTGACTAGTGGGGGCTTGCGCCACCACTAGCCAAAAAAAAAATTCTAAAATTAAAAAAGAAAAGTATTTTAGTTTTTTAATTAGCCCCCATAAAAAAAATATTAACATAATCACTATAAATTATAAAACCCCCATAAAATTTAAAATTTAGCTTTTAAGAATTATAAAAACTTATATTTTAATTAAAAATAATGATAGCCCACCACTCAAAATATTTTCAATTCTCAAAAATACGATTAATTCTTTTAGTCTCTATAATAATATTAGAGCGAACGTTTTCATTAATGAAACTCATGAAAAATCATCTTTGGAATCATATGGGATAAATGATAGTTTAATTGTTTATATACGAAACAATAAATTTAATAAATATTGATAATGAGTCTATTGTATAACATTTTTAAAATATAAAAATGCGTAGAGAATAATTATAACTGTATTAGCAAATATTTTATATATTCAAAATTTTAGTTTTTCATATTTTACTATTATCTAATTTAGCCCCCAATAAATTATTTTTCTAGATCTGCCACTGAGTATAATAATAAAAATTTAATTAAAACGAGTATAGAGAACAGAACATATTAGTGAGTTGAAATATTCTTCCTTAAACCAAAGGGTTATTTTTACATACCTCCTTTGAGGTTTCACGTAATAACAGTTTAATAGAAAGTATGGTGGTATTATTACATCCCTCCCCTGCCGTTAGTATTTCTGTCAGTTGACTGTTTATGAGCCAAGAAAATAACAAAAATACCCCATTAATCCCAGCTGGTATTTGGCATTTAGGGTAAAAACAATTAAAAAAATGCTTCCCCAACCAATTCAACACCTTCATCCCATCCTCAAACGCAGCGGGGAACTGATTCTTCGGCGCCAACCTTTACCCAATCGCCACAACAATCACATCACAGAGTCTTGCGATTCCCCAACTCACCGACCCGCCGCCGTGGAACTGCTCCATTAATCCCAGCTGGTATTTGGCATTTAGGGTAAAAACAATTAAAAAATGCTTCCCCAACCAATTCAACACCTTCATCCTATCCTCAAACGCAGCGGGGAACTGATTCTTCGGCGCCAACCTTTACCCAATCGCCACAACAATCACATCATAGAGCCTTGCGATTCCCCAACTCACCCACCCGCCGCCGTGGAACTGTAACATTACTGGCAGTTCCTCCTATTCACATCCACCAGCGCGTACCCCCTGTGCACATTCGATTTCCCATTCAAACTCATCGCTTCCGTGTCGGCACTGCTGTGGCCGCTGTAGCTGCTTCTCTGATACTCCTCTTTCCTTGTAGCCACCGCCGCATTCAGGGAGTTGTAGCTGTTCCTCTACAGATGAAGCAGGTCGCGTGGTAGCTCCGCCTCTGCATTCTTCGAGTTTGCGTGCGGTTTAGGTTTGGATTGCGGCTGGAGTCAGGCTTGGGAGGGTTTAGTGCAAACTTGGGAGAAAAATGTGGACCGAGAGCAACGTAAAAGGATCGATGTGGATGGATTCGTCGAGCGGAGATTAGATCCGGTTCTGTCGGTGCTTCAACAGAAACTTGAAGAACACACGCTCGAAGACGGATCAATTGCATTCTTCGAGTTTGCGTGCGGTTTAGGTTTGGATTGCGGCTGGAGTCGGGCTCGGGAGGGTTTAGTGCAAACTTGGGAGAAAAATGTGGACCGAGAGCAACGTAAAAGGATCGATGTGGATGGATTCGTCGAGCGGAGATTAGATCCGGTTCTGTCGGTGCTTCAACAGAAACTTGAAGAACACACGCTCGAAGACGGATCAAATACCATCCTCGTCTCAACCATATCTGATGCAATATTGAGAGATCGAGAAGCCGTTGTACTATGATTATTATTTTTATTATTATTACTGAACATTTGCTGAGATAAGGTATTGGAATTAATCACTTTGCCACTGTTTTTTCCCCATAATGGCCAATTATCGTAATCTTTGAAGAGCCACGAGGAGCGATGAGAAAAATAGAGTTCTTACACGCCTTGGTCACCGAACTAGATACTCAAAACTTCAATTTGTTTTGTTCTTCAGATTTTGGTGGGTGGCATCAATGCTACTTTAAACCTTCTTTCACAACATTGGAAATCGTGCTAAGAAGATCTGCATTTTATGAAGAAAGATGCCATTTCTCTCAAGGTTTCTAGAATTTAATTTGTTTTTTATCATAAAGCAAGCAAAAGAAAGAAGTTGTGTCTTCCCTTTTTGTTGGTGTAAATGTCTTTCGCTTTTCCTGGTGTAAATGTCTTTCGTTTTTGCTTTTTAACTATCGAGGGATTATTTGCCAAATACCAGCTGGGAAATTGTACCTCTAAGCCTTTAAGGGGTATTTTCGTCACTTTTTGGCTCATAAACAGTCTACTGACAAAAATACAAATAGCAGGGGAGAGATGTAATAATACCACCATATTTTTTTATTAAATTGTTATTACGTAAAACCTTGGGGGAGGTATATAAAAATAACCCTTAAACCAAATTTTTTGACCTTTTTTCTAAGATAAGCACAAAGTCGTAGTTATGCAAATCCAAAGTCCGGCTTTACTTATCTGATAAATAGACTTGTCTGTGACTAATTATTTTGCGTGGCGTCATAACTTTAGATTTGACGCGGTAACATTAATAATGCCAAAGAAATGCTACGAAAATATTTTCCCTCATTTAAAACTCACTCCAACCTTAAAAATGATTATACAAAGGTAATATTCACTGATCTTTCTTTAACTAGCATGTGTCCAAAATAGATGTAACCGTGTACATGATACTTGTGTCAGCTAAAAAAATTAAGAAATTGTGAAGTTTGTGTCAGCAATCTTTGATACAATCAAAGCTAATCGAGTTTGCTGTCATTATTGCACAACACAAACAACGAGCCAAGTGCTTCATTACGTTCATTACATTCTCGATGCGTATTTTATTTATCAGTAAATTAGTAGAGAGAAATAACGTCTCAAGAGAAGTGATGACTATAATGTATCTTGAAGCAGCCATTTATTCTGCAACCTTTATTGAATAAAGTTACAGTGCTACGTCCTTCCAATTTCTATACAATTGTTATTTCCTCACAAAAATTCTCCACCATATGAAGGTTTCAAGCATGATTTTTGTCGAGTTTTAAATTTATTTAATTTCTTTCGATCCTAAATATAACTCATGTGTTCTTCTCTTTTTGGCATATTAGAGCATAAAACCATCATCTAAAATCTAAAAATATTTATATCGTATCACCACAAATCAATAACAAAAAATGCAAAAGTGTACTTGAATCTATAATGTGCAATTATTTTTTTAGAGTCATGTGATTCGCTTTCTAGATCAACACATTTTCTTAAAAAATCTTTTAATTTTTTTTTATTTTCTTTGTGCTCTCTCTGATGATGGGATGTCAGAAGAGAATAGAACGATGTGTGTGACATGTGGACCATAACAACTTATATACATATTTTTTCCTATTATATTTAGGTATTCTAATTTCAACCCATCATAAAATAGAAATTATTCTTAACTATTTATACATTAAAGGTGCACATTCTATTAGATATATTAAAGTTTATACTACTATAAACCTTAGTAAATCATGTTAATTATGCTAATCAATTAACTAGCATAGTGTATGATTATGAATTTAATTTGGTGGCCATTTTCGTAGGGCACACATGAACATATGGACGAATTGCATGATAATAAAAGCCTGGCTGCTTTCAGTGGCAAGCTTGAAGCATTGTCTGATATAATACACAAAATCTCTTGTGAGGTAATTTCTAATTCCTTGACCCTTTTGAATGTATTGGATATACCATTGTTTCGTGACCCTTTTTAAGTGTTATATATCCTACAACAGTTTCTTACTTTCTTTCTTTTTATGCTAAAAGCTTCTAATGCTTTATAACTTAAGCAAGAAAAGCAAAAGATGCCTAACAATCTATTATAACTCCGCTTTTAACGTAAGCTTCCCTCAAAATGTTTTAAAAAATGCACCGACTTTAATTTGCATAAATATACCTGCAGATATCATGCAAGTGCTCGGGAGGTGAATATGCACTTGCAACAACTACGGCGTTATTCAACGCTCTTTCAAGCTACTCCTGGGATGCAAAGATGGTGCTATCCTTAGCTGCTTTTGCTGTGAAATATGGGGAATATTAGATCGTTGCTCAGCTCTGTGCTGAGAACTCACTTGCCACGTCTGTGGCTGTGCTTAAGCAACTGCATCATATTCCAGCGCATTATGACGGTTTAAAACCCCAATTTGATGAACTCAACAAGCTCATCAAGGCCATGTTGGAGTTAACCAAGTTCATTGTTAATCTCAAGCAGCTACGTACTAAGTATCTTTCACCTGAAGGACAAGCAAAGTTCAACGAGACTCGTTTCCAAGCTGCATATTGGACCTTTCAAAGTATTGTCGCCTGCAATTCACGTTTAAGCCCCACTGGCTTGAGACACGAGTAAGCCGTCTACGAAAACAAATTAATCATCATTCATTTATTTATAAAAATTACATGTAATATAGCTACTCTGTCACTAATATTCAGGGAACCTACACCAACCACTCAGGAAATGGAACTATCAACATTGGCTCATAAGGTCAGCCGCATAGTCGAAAGCCTCAGTAATCAATCTGAATCTTGGAAACAACAAATTGGTGAGCCTTTAAGAATGTACATTTAGAAAGTTTAATCTCTATCGTCCTTGAAAGTTTCAGTAAATAATGTTTTTTCCCCTCTGATATATGATATATCCTTAACACGGATGCAGAAAAGAATAAGCAAGATGAAGAATATAATAAACTCAAGGAACTTCTTGATAAAAAAAAAAAGGACATTATGGAGGTTCTGAGAGCATTGATTGATGCTAAGGATCTTGTGACTGGTGAAACCAAGACCAAGGTTTGTTGCCAAATTCCTTTCTATACATGCATTTTTCTGGCTAGAAATTATCTCCGTTATTGCATTTGAAACAATGGACTTATATTTCCGCAAACAGGATCAAATTGACGTATTGAACAAAAAGCATGTGTTACTACTTGATGAGCATATAATACATACATATTTTACCATTAATTAAATAATTATTAGTTATATTTATTTGTTATTTTTAATTAATTGTATTGTTTTATTGAATAGGAAATTAATTAGAGATTATGGATAAAAAGAGCATAAAGGAGTTCAATTTGTAAGCATTAAAGATTAATTAATTTTTTGGAAGGAATTAGTCATACAAGCATATGGAAATCAAGCCAAGGAACCGAATTCAACAAGATTAATTCATCATGCACATGTGGACAAAAGATAGAAATTGGTTTTAGCTTTAAGAAGGGACCCCACGTGGCTTTCATAAATGGAAAAAAGGAAACCTATTACAATTGAAAGTGCCCACGTGAAGCAAAATAACTAAAAGGCCAAATCCTTTTGGCTTTAGGATTGACAAGGTGGGGCCCATTTTAAAGGGCTATATAAGAAAGCTAAGCTCTTGGCTTTTGGGGGAAGAGCAGAGCCGCCAGAGGGGAAGAAAAAGAAGCAGAGATTCGGCTTTGGAAGAGAGCAATCCGCAGCAGCAATATTTCGGCTTCCATGGCTGATTTTATCTCTTTTGTTGCTCCTAATTCAAGTATGTCTAGCTAATTTTCTTATACTGAGGTTAAGGATGAAACCCTATTTAATGAAATAATTATCTTTTTATTTATTTAATTCCCATATATGTTCTTTGATGATTATGGTTTTTGTTTCACATGATTAATTGGATGTTATTAAAATCTTTTCATCAATTCTGTCATGCATTATTGATTGTTAGGATTAATATTCGATTAAATCTATGCTTGAATCTTTAAAGTTTATATATGATTATCTTTGATTTTATGTCTTTCATTAAATTGTTTACCTAGAGTGCTTAGGAAAACTTTGACTCTTTGTTATTCAATATGTTTACATGGGATGCTTAGATGTCATACTATTAAGCAGAAAAAGAACCTACACAAGATTAATTTTATTTGGGCTTAATTGTTATATCCATGAGATGACATAGATTGATTTCGAGTTGTCACTCTAAAATTGGGGATTAATGAATATTTAGATAATTACTAGTTGAATAGTGGTGGATTCTAAAACCTTGGTAATTTTTATCTTATTAAATTCTCATTTACTTTAATTGTTTTCTTAGTTTAATTAGTTTAATTTCTCTTAAAACTCAATTTGCTCAACTAGGTTAGAATTAATATTAATTTTAGATTTAAATTAGACTTTTCAATTTATAACAATCCCTGTGGGTTCGACCTCGTTACCACTATTCTATCTCTAGATTCGTGCGCTTGCGAGTATATTAAAATTTTCACAACAAGTTTTTGGGTTCTGTTGTAAATCTTCCTTTCCAACCTGTAAAAAGTCAACCTAGGTTTTCCACATCGGATATATCTAGTTCTTCAATACATTCTGTTGACTATACCACTAATGTTCCTTATCCCATCTACACTAGCAGTCAACATAAACAAAGCCAAGAAGAGAAAGAACCTTCTCCTCCAACTTCTCCTACATTTTCTGCTGTTACAGAAAAAGTAATAAATGTCCTTAAAAAAGAATTTGAACTTAATAAAATCCTTCTTCATAAAGATTTTTATTATGATAATAACAAAGAAAAAAGACTTTTGTTTTTTAGAAATTTCTTAAACCAGAGAAAAGAAATACAAGAGATTTATTATCAATTTGTAAATTTGCATAAAGTTCATATTTTATTTTTTGATTGGTTTGAAATGTATGCTTCTGATAACAACATTTCTTATCCTTTTAAAGAATCTAATCTGATCACTGTTAGGAAGAAGATTACTGAATGGAATCTTTCTGATAGTGATAGGACCGTTGAATCTGAGCATCAACCTCTTAGGAGTTTGACCATTGACCGTGGTGAACCTCCTGTCCAGATTAATGGTTCAGCTTCTTCATCAGTAGAACCTGCTGCAGATGGTTCAGATCTTGAGGCAATGAGCTGTTCCATAACTTTAAAATATTCGTCTTTAGTCTTTGCACTGGCCAAAAGAGATTGGGCTTTTGACCTTTGGGTTAAGAAAGTACTTTAGGTTTTAATATCTTGAATGCTTGGTGCGATGAGGCCTTTTGAGGAGAGCCATTTATGTACTGTGACTACAGACAGCTTTGACTGTTCATCAAACTTTGACCACAATTTGACTTTAAAGGTTCTTTGTAGGATGAATTCGGCTTCCTGCTTGTGGTATTGGAAATTCCACATCCAAACCCAAGGAAGGAAAAAGTTTGTATAGAAATAAAGAAAAATAGAAAACCTTTTCTCGGACTCTGAAGGAACATAATGGGTTTTAAAAAGATTTAAACAGTGAATGGCATTTGGAGTTAAAATGTCTGGGCTTGGCCCAAAATAATTCCACCATTGTTGGAACCAGTTTTGAAGACTCTGAACAGTTATTTTTGAATTAAAGAAAAATAACCAAGAATGGGTCTTTTTTGGGTTTTGAATAAAGAATGTATTAAATCAGGCCTGTTGATAGTCCTAGTAAGAGAAAAATAAACAGTGGTTTAAATTCTTTTGGATATTGGCGGGAAAGGTTTTTAGTTTATGAAGTTGATCACCCCACTGTTTTGGACTCAAGACTTGTAATATGGTAGCTGTTGAATAGGCGGGTTCTTTATGGGATTCACTGAGGAAGAAAAGTTTGAATTTAACAGACTCAATGTATTCCAGAATGCTTTGGTAGAAAGACTGTGGTTTTGTCAAATCTCATGGTTTGAAAAACCAGCCTTTCGGAAAAATCTTTAAAATGACATGAAATGGATCAGAGTGATAAAATCCATCTTTTATAGATAAAACATTTTGATGATGGGTTTTTTTTAATCCAATCCGAAGATTTTTAGAAAGCTTTTGTTGTGAAACAACAATTTGAGAACTGGAGCTTTCTCCAGAAAGAACTACATTTGAAGAAGATTTTGAAATATCTTTAGAAATAGTTTTTGAAACAGTTTTTTCTTCTTCAGGATTTTTAGAAAGAGCTTTATTTTGAGAAATGCTTTGTAGAGCTAATAAGAGTTCATGAGAATTGGAAATGGAGTTCATCCATTCTTTTACCTGTACTTCCGAGGCGAGTGCTTTAGAATGAGCTTCATGCTCTTCAACCACATCAATCCAAGATTTAATAGGCATGGCTGATGATAAAATTTTGTCTTTAGAAGGAGTTGATAAAGATTCTTTAGAAGCAGGTTGAGGTGGAGGGTCTTTGAGGACACCTTTTCCTTTGTCTTTTTTGGGCGGCATTATCTGTTTTGAAGAAATTCTCTGGTTAGAAAGTCATGGATAGAATTTGTATCTCATTTAATAAACTCAATATCAAAATAAAAAACACTTAAAATGGCTTGCCAACGTGCAAAAATTTATTTTGATGTAATGTTTTGAACATCTTTTTCTAAAACATGTTTTGCAGCTTTGCAATCAATTCTAAGTAAAACTTTTTTATTTAATAAATCATTTGAAATTTAGATATGCATAAAACAATGGATAAAATTTCTTTTTTGATAGTAGAATAATTTTTCCGACATTCATTCCAATGGGCAGAAACATATTGTACTATTTGTTCTTTACTATCATCCTTTTGTTTTAATATTCCTCCATAACCTAAGTCTGAAGCATCGATTTCAACAATTTTAGGCAATGCAGGATTTGCAAGAAACAAACAAGGAATTTCTTTAACAGAAATTTTTATTAATTTAACAACTTTAGTGTGTTTATCGGTCAAAACAACAGGATGTTTCTTTAATCTATCATGCAAAGGTTTTGAAATCCTATTAATATTATGACAGAAATCAAGAACATAATTTAAACTACCTAAAAATCTCTGTAATTGAGTCTTATCAAGAATTTTATCAGGGAATTTGTCTGCAAATGCAAGAGATCTTTCTATAGGTGTTATAGTACCTTTAGAAATATAATGACCAAGAAATCTAATTTGGTTTGGAATAAATAAACTTTAGAACTAAAAATAGCTAGGCTAGCTTTCCTAGTTTCAAAAGAGAAGGTCTTTAAATGTTTGAAATGTTGATCAATTGACTGAGAAAAGATCAATACATCATCAATATAGACAATGCACAATTCTGAAAAATGATTATAAATATCATTCATTATCCTTTGAAATTCAGAAGGTGCATTCTTTAATCCGAATGGCATTACTGTCCATTCATACTGTCCAAAAGGAACAGTAAATGCAGTCTTGTATATGTCTTTAGGATGAATTTGAATTTGCCAAAATCTTGATTTCATATCAAATTTTGAGAAAATGAAGGCACAATGCAGTTTTTAGAGTAAATTTTTTTTATTAGGTATGAGATATCTAATCCATTTTAATGCTTTATTAAGAGGTTTGTAATTAATAACTAATCTAGGTGTTCCTCTTTCTATTTCAGAATTCTAATTGACATAGAAAGCGGCACAAGATCAAGGAGACCTAGATTTGACAATAAGTCATTTAGACTCTAAATCTTTGATTTCGTCTTTACAGTGTTGTACCAAGTCCATGTTCATTTGGATTGGATGAGCTTTAGTGGGAATTTGTCTTTCATCAAAGGAATTTTCATAAGGCAAATCAACCAAATGTTGTTTTATATTCCAAAAGGCTGATGGTAAATCAACACATATTTCTTTTTCAATTAGGGCTTTAATATCAGAAAATTTTCTCTTTGTAAAATCACTTTGCAATTGGCTTTCGATTTTTTGCAAATTCAAATCTTTTTGCAAACAAACTAAGTCATTTTGTTTAGACTTGAGTAAAACATTGATTTGGTTATGATAAACAGAACAGGCTTTTACAATATTCAAATTTTTCGTTTTAGGTTTTTCAATGAAAGGAAAAATTAATTTTTTATTTTTTGCTTTAAAAGATATACTATCATAATTGACAATATAAGGAGTAATAAGGTTAATGAAAGGAGTTCCTAAAATAACAGTGTGATGTATGCCATTTGTTAGGATGAAGGAAGTCCTGAATTCAAAACCATTATTATAAATTGAGGCATCAACTTTAGATTTGACTTTTAACTTCGAGTTATTGGCGGTAGAAAGTCTTTCATTGGTTTTCTCATGAAATCTTTTAGGGACGATTTCTTCTTTAATGCAATTTAAAGAAGACATCAGTATAAAAAAAGGGCAATGGTGTCAATCTCAAAATCTTTAGAAAGAATTAAGGTGATTTTAATCAAATATTTTCTAGTGGTGATATGTTTTAAAACAAAAAGAAAATCATTAGGTAAAGATTCAATGTTTTCAAGGTTTTGTCCTTCATTATCACCATCTGATTCTGATTCTTTATCAAAATTATCTTGTAATTGTTTTTGTAACAGAAGTTGAATGGTTTCAGAATAATTCTTCTGTCTCTTTTTTAAGTTTTTATCTCAAGTTTGATTGCTTTTATCTCTTTTTGGAGATCTTGGATATTGGGTATTGTTTTCTTTATTTTCTTTTTGTCAAGGATTTTAGTAAGATCGTAAGTATTCTTTTTAATAGTGGGACCTTTAGAGATTTCTGCTTTATCTGTTAAATCAAAAGTTTTTAGGAGTTTATCAAGGTACTCTTTTTGAAGAGTAGGGTCAGAAATGTGTTTAACTAACTCAAGAAAAGTTTCTTGATCTTTAGTTAACACATTAATTTTCTTGAAATAGGATTCTGTTTCAGAATTACTATTACTTGTTACAGATGTATCAGAGTTAAGTAGCTCATCAATCTGTAAGGGCTCACTGTCTCCCGTCATGGAAGATTCAGAATCAGAAGATTTTACGAGTAAAGGGGCAACTTTAGAAAGTGTCTCTTCATCAAGACCAAGTTCGTGAAGTTTTGTATTTACTCTACAAAATTTCTTGGTGTGGAATTTTCTTCCACATTTAAAACATGTGGCTTCTTTGTAATTGAAAGGAGTTTTTGTTGTGGCTTTAGGATCATTTCTTTTAGAGAAATGAGGCTTTCTATAAAATTTCGAAGGTTTTTTATAGGAAGATTCCCTAAAATCCGGAAAAGATTTTTTATGACTCTTTGATTTGTAATGTTTTTTGTAAGGTTTTGAAGAACACTTACCATTACAATCTTTGGGTGTAGTGGCTTTAAAAGGATCATAGTTAAACTGCTTACAGAAACTGCCTAATTCCTACTTAGATTGTCCAAGCTCTCATTTTAGACGCTTTTGTAATTTCAAATCTTGGCAAATCTTTAATCCTTCTTTATTGACAAGACTGACTAATTCACCCTTCTTCATAGAATACGGTTGTCATAAAGAGCTTTAATAGAATTCCTAACCTTTTCTCCTAAGGGAGTGGGTAAACCAGCAAAGAATTTTTCTTTCCAAGTAACATAGTTTGCATCATCTCGGAGGAAAAATCTAGTGAAGAAAGTGGTTTTATAACTTTGGAATTCACTAAGTTTCCTACATCTTAGGTTGTGTAGTAACTCAGCATTTTTATCTCTAAGGTGTGAAGGATCACCTATGAAGTGTAGAGAAATAGTAAGGATTAGGGTAGCTACAGCATCCTGAACCGGGCTATTGTATTCATCACAGATGGGTGCTCCATTTTCATCAGTTTGAATAGCATTAATAATATCTAATTGTTGCTGTTTGGTGAGAAGATGATCCCACCAACCTTTAAGTTGACCAGTAAAACCAGAAATGAGGATCTCCGCAATGGCTTTGTCAGAGGTTCCCGACTGGGTATTAGCTGCCATGGTCATCTGTTGCAACAATCCTAAAATGTTGTATTCGGACATACCATCAATATTCCACTCATAGACAGAGGAGGCATTAAATCGTGATTGGTTTAATGCGCTTGGTCTATTGTTTATGGCTAGATCAGGTGGAGAATTGATAGTAGGAAGGGCTAATTCCCAGTGAATTTTATTTGCTTTAGGAACAGGTTCATCTTTAAAGGCTTCTATATCTGAAGAGGCTATAGAAACCTGGTCTTGTTCCAGTACACCAATTTTGTTAGATTGGGCACTATCAGGAGCTATTTGAACCTTACTAGATGAAGAAGAAAAAGCTTCTATCCTATCTAGTTGTTCTCTAATGGCTTTTGCAAAATCTGATTTTGACTCTTGAACAAGCTTTTGACTAGTTTTCGAAACCTCGAAGGTTTTGAAAATAGGCTCTTTAAGCTTTTTGTCATTATCCGATTTTGATGAACTAATAGGAGCAACAACTATTGTTGACTTTTGAAATTGGTTTTCTATTCTAGTTAGCTGTTTTCCTATTGTATTTAGGTTAGTATTACAGAAATTGTTCTGTTGGATGATGCTACCTAAATTTGTCTTTGGATCATTTGTTTTATGGATTTTATAAGGTGAGGCTTTAATCTGGACAGAAGGTTCACCGTGGTCAATGGTCAAACTCCTAAGAGGTGGATGCTCAGATTCAATGGTCCTATCACTATCAGAAAGATTCCATTTAGTAATCTTCTTCCTAACAGTGATCGGATTAGATTCTTTAAAAGGATAAGAAATGTTGTTATCAGAAGCATACATTTCAAACCAATCAAAAAATAAAATATGAACTTTATGCAAATTTACAAATTGATAATAAATCTATTGTATTTCTTTTCTCTGGTTTAAGAAATTTTCAAATTGATAATAAATCTCTTGTATTTCTTTTCTCTGGTTTAAGAAATTTTTAAAAAACCAAAGTCCTTTTTCTTTGTTATTATCAGAATAAAAATCTTTATGAAGAAGGGTTTTATTAAGTTCAAATTCTTTTTTAAGGGCATTTATTACATTTTCTGTAACAGCAGAAAATGTAGGAGAAGTTGGAGGAGAATGTTCTTTCTCTTATTGACTTTGTTTATGTTGACTGCTAGTGTAGATGAGATGGGGAACACTAGTGGTATAGTCAACAGAATGTATTGAAAAACTAGGTATATCCGATGTGGAAAACCTAGGTTAACTTTTTACAGGTTGGAAAGGAAGATTTATAACAGAGGGAAGTTTTGAAAATTTCCTTTCTAAAGAGGTGATACTAGAACTTGAATCTTTATCAGAAAACCTAGATGATGTGGACATTTTAAAAGATAGTTTGACTTTACCATCAGAAATACTGAGTCACATTTTGTAACTCTGTATTTGGCTCTAATTGTTTTGGAATCATTGGTTCAGTGGCTCCTTCTAGAATCCATTCCTCTGGAAGATTGACATATTTCCATTGAATTGGTTTTGGAACAACGGTGTTGGCTTTAGACAGGCCAGTCTGCAAGAAAAGAGTCTCATTTCTTTTTGACTAAAATTTATGTTGCGTATTAAACGCAGAATTCATGGCTTTGTATGAGATTTTGAAAATTAAGGCAACTGGAACAAATCCCTCAATCATGTGGTAATTATGAGTTTTGATTTGTAAAATCATGCTTTTCAAAATGTTTTTGTCTTTTAAAGAAACTGTTATGTTTGGATAGCAGCTAAAGGAAATTGGACCTTTACATAGACTTGATTCTATACTACTTAGTAAAGAATCATCAAAAGAGATGAATCGCCCATCTCTTAGGACAACAAGAATAGAGGTATTAAGACCTTCTTTAGTCAAAGGTTTTATGTCGACTTGTATTAAGCCGATGTGAACATAATTAAAGTTCTTTTCTTTTAGTTTCTTTAAAGAGTGTTCTGAGAACAAGTGAATTGTTTCAAATGGCTTTGAAAGGGTTATGCCACATTCTTTAGTTTTTATAATAAAATCAATCTTTAAAAAATCAAGCTTTTTGGATTTGTAAATCATGTCTTTAGAAATCTTTGGTAATTCCCAATTATCAATTGTTTTATTAAAGTCTTCAATTATGAATTCTTCTGAATTCACAACATTATTAGAATCACTAGTCCTTCCAGAAGAAGAGTTAGAGAAAGATGATGCTCTACAGAGTAGAGAATCCATATATGCTTGAACCTATAAATAATCTAGTTTTACAGGAATGGCAAATCAATCCTAGGTTAAAAGTTGGTTTTACTGTCCTTTAACCAAATCGGGACTTACGACCAAATACTACCAAGGCACCCAAATGTAACACCTTTACCACTCAAGCAAAAGTTTAATCACATATTCAGTCAACATACACAAAAACTCTAAACTATAAAACACTACCCCCCAGGCTCTGATACCAGTAAAGACAGGATCTAAGAGTGTGTGTGAGTGTTCAAGAGAAAAAAATAATTTAAACTGATATAAAGCAATAAAGATATTGGTATGTGGCGTTGTTTTACCAGATCAATACAGAACTTAATCTGCCTTAGGGACCATATCTGACTTAGAAGAGATCAATATCCCGCATGTTCGGGTTTCCAGCCGATATACTGATATATTTAAGCAACACAAAAGCTCAGAGATAGTACTAGATCTGGATCCTAGAAATAGTACTCTGATTGAATGGAGGGAGAAGAGAAATACAACTAAGGTCAGAGATCCGGTCTCTATGCCTTAGAGGATACATAACAGTTTATAAAGAAATTTAAACAGGCTTTAAATAAATTACAAGAATTTAAACATAAAAGCTTTATAATAAAATTGAAAGTAACTTACATATTAATTTTGCTTGAATCCAAGAAACTTTAATGTTACAGAATGGTTTTACAACATAGAAAAGATGAGAAATTTCTAAGACAGGAAAATTTCCTTAAAGTCTCTGATTTTTCTCGAGAGGAGAATACAAGAAGTAGAAGAAGAGAAGAAGAAGAGAGGTGTTCCTCCTTCACAACATTTTTAGAATCACTTGTTCTTCCAGAAGAAGAGCTAGAGAAAGATGATGCTCTATAAAGTAGAGAATCCATATATGCTTGAACCTATAAATGATCTAGTTTTACAGGAATGGCAAATTAATCCTAGGCTAAGAGTTGGTTTTACTGCCCTTCAACCAAATCGGGACTTACGACCAATTACTACCAAGGCACCCAAAGGTAACACCTTTACCACTCAAGAAAAAGTTTAATCACATATTCAGTCAACATACACAAAAACTCTAAACTATAAAACACTACCCCCCAGGCTTTGATACCAGTAAAGACAGGATACCACATAGAAACTTTAGATTTAGGAGATAAAGCAGAAACCTCTAAAGCCCCCACTATTAAAAAGAATACTTACGATCTTACTAAAATTCTTGACAAAAAGAAAATAAAGAAAACAATACCCAATATCCAAGATCTCCAAAAATAGATAAAAGAAATCAAACTTAAGATAAAAGACTTAAAAGAGATACAGAAGAATGATTCTGAAACTATTCAACTTCTGTTACAAAAACAATTACAAGATGACTTGGTTTGTTTACAAAAAGATTTGAAGTTGTAAAAAATCGAAAGCCAATTGCAAAGTGATTTTACAAAGAGAAAAATTTCTGATATTAAAGCCCTAATTGAAAAAGAAATATGTGTTGATTTACCATTTGCCTTTTGGAATAGAAGACGTTGTCTCCACAAGAAGTGATGAGACTGAATTGAAACTTAATATGCTGAAAATCCATGCTGTCCCTAAAAGATTTCATGAGAAAACCAATGAAAGACTTTCTGCCGCCAATAACTCGAAGTTAAAAGTCAAATCTAAAGTTGATGCCTCAATTTATAATAATGGTTTTGAATTTAGGACTTCCTTCATCCTAACAAATGACATACATCACACTATTATTTTAGGAACTCCTTTCATTAACCTTATTACTCCTTATACCGCCAATTATGATAGTATATCTTTTAAAGCAAAAAACAAAAAATAATTTTTCCTTTTATTGAAAAACCTAAAATGAGAAATTTAAATATTGTAAAGCTTGTTCTGTTTATCAGAACCAAATCAATATTTTACTCAAGTCTAAACAAAATGACTTGGTTTGTTTACAAAAAGATTTGAAGTTGTAAAAAATCGAAAGCCAATTGCAAAGTGATTTTACAAAGAGAAAAATTTCTGATATTAAAGCCCTAATTGAAAAAGAAATATGTGTTGATTTACCATTTGCCTTTTGGAATAGAAGACGTTGTCTCCACAAGAAGTGATGAGACTGAATTGAAACTTAATATGCTGAAAATCCATGCTTTGGTTTTGAATGGCTGAAATAATCCAAAAACATCTATGTTCTGCTGCTTCGTTTGTTGTTCACCAAATCAGCCACTTGTTTTTAGTTGGTTTCTATAATCAAAGATGCAAAGCCTGCTTCTTTTGCCAATTGTAATCCCCATTCCAATAATTCAGCTCTTGCAGAACTGTATTTGTCCACAGCTCAGAGTTTCTCACAGCAGCAGCTACAACCTTATCATTTAAGTCTCTAATTATTGCACTCAATCTAGCAAACTTTTTCTTTATATCAGTAGCTGTATCAACATTAATCGACTGCATTACTAGGTAAGGTCTCCATTTCAATTTCTTTCCATTTATGATCTTGCCAACATATGCTTGACCAGGATCTTTGGTAGGCATCAACCACTGCTTCTGGCTTTGCCACTGATATCAAGGATCTATCTTATTATTCTCGAAACAAATCCGTTTCTTGCATTCTAAGCTAGCCAATAACATAGGTTTAAATGCTGCCTTGTTTAAATCCTTCGACAAATCTTGAATCACACTTAACTCACCCACTTTTGCTCTAACAATAGTGAGAGGAGCATGTCTCTGTAGTTTATAAGCCTGCTTACATTCCATGAGAGTATCGCATGTGGTCTCTACTCCTCTCCTACAAAGCTGGCAAATTGGGCTCTAAAATAGCTTTCTCTTCCACAAGTTCATTGCAGTTGGCAAAAGGTTCTTAGCTGCTCTCCACATAAAAACCTTGACCTTATTTGGCAATTAAAGAGACCATAAACCACTCCAGCAATTAAATTTTTCAAACAACTAGATTTTATTACTAAACTTCGGCTTTTAGTAGCTTTCACGTTCTACATGATTGTACATATCGCTCATTATTCATATCATACATATTTTATAATAATTAAGAATTAACACATCCGAATTTTCGTGTTTAAGGCCATCTCTTCCCTAAGTGGGAAAGATAATAATAGTGTGAATTCAAAATCATAATCAAACCTATGTTTACTTACGAAGATAAAGGTAGCAATGAGAATCATTTTGGTATGCCCCACAATAATTTGGAAATAAGTAACATTATTCCCATTTTGTCCTTAGCTTAAATATTTAAAAAATAAAAATATTTAAATCAATCATTGCTCGCTGCCATTGCTACTCATTGTCATTCCTGCTCTCTACCATCATTGCTTACTGCTGTTGCAACCACTCACTAATCTCTGCTCACTGTTGTTCGTCGTGTTACTTATTAAATATAACATTAAACGTTTTGGTTTTTATTTACCCTACAAGGTGAATCCCTCTGACTAGTTCTTCACTAATTTTGTATCAAGTATGACTATTCAAATTGAGATTAACTCAACTTAGGAAACCAAATCTAAAATCAAGTATTGTCTTAATTAAATCCACTAAGTCAGACCTTTTTGAGACTCTTCCTTAGATAATATCCACTAAATAGGTGGCCAGCCGAAATAAGAAATTAAAATAAATACAACTAAGAGAAAATACTATAGAAAACATAGAGCAACGCACGTATGTCAGCCAAGCATCCATTAAATAGAAATAAAAGGAGCACGCGTAACTTAATTTATTAAAAGTATACTAAATGGATGTTCATGCAAAATATATCTAAAATGCAATAAAAGCACATCATTTACTCTTTAAGTATTACCGATTCAAGTTTAAAAGTGCCATATTAACTCTCATTTCATAGAGTTATTATCATTCATGGCATCAATCCACTTTTGAAAGTTAGAACTTTCCATAACTTGACAGAAATTGATTGGATCATCTTCCATCACGCCAATGTCTAACTTATGTTATTATACAAATACAATGTAATCATCTGCATTGCATTTCTCATTTCTTTAGTGGATCTCTTTAATGGTATAAGTTCTCGAGGTAGTAGAGTTTGTTCTTCTGGAATAACTTCTTGTATAGGGGTTCTCTAACATAGTCTTAATTTGCTATGTTTTGAATAAAGTAAAAAAAATGATACCCTAATCAATGCCAATAATACATATGGGAATATCAAGATATTCCCCTTCAAAGACAATGTCTCTAACTATATATCCCCCCAAAACTCGACATCCTCAAAGATCCGAGCATTTCCCACCTCAAAAATCAACTTAGTCATGGGATCATAAAACATGTACCCCTGGATCGTTCATAGTATCTAATAAAATAATAACTCATTGTCCTTAAGTCCATCTTCTTTTCATTAAGCCTTGGGCTTACCTCAGTTGGACATCCCTAAACATGCAAGTGTTTTAAACTAGGCTTTTTGCCTATCTAAAGCTCGTAAGGGATTTTGGCAGTTGTACCCTATTAAGGATATATGCTACAGGCTTAAGTGCTTCTCCCTAGAATGATTATTGTAAATTAAAATGACAAATCATACTCCTCACCATGTCTTTAAGCATCATGTTTCATCTTTCAGCAACATCATTCATAGTGGACGAACCCAGAATAGTGTACTGTGGGATGATACCACATTTCTTTAGGAATTTAGCAAATGGTTCTAGACATTGTTCACCTAAACCATCATATCTGTCATAATATTCATAAAGCAGAGATATGGATTTGACGAAGTTGTTGGTGATGATGCATGTTATTTGGATAATAAGGAAAATTGTGACTTTGTTTCACTTGACAATATTATTCCTTCTTAAGAGAACATTAATCGGCCATTCACGTGTAAAATAAATTCTCCATGCACAAACATTGATTTGGATGAAGCTCTGAAATTTAATGACTATATTGATATTATGGAATGAGAAAAGGCAATTGTTCATGCATCTTTTGATCTTATGGAGCAAAGAAAAGGCAATTGTTGATGCAATCTCTTATTGTTCTCTTCATTTGCCAAAAAAAAAAAGATGAAGAAGGTTGAAATTTTTTTCAACGGTTAGTGGATTATGAGAAGAAATCATTTTTCCTCAGCCATTTTGAAATTCCACATGATTGTAGAAAGGTATTCTTATAAAAATTATTGATTGAAGATTTTATCTTGTGTAGTTGGACAAATTGGATAGATGTTGACAGCAAGGTTGGAAAGATCAAGGTTTTTCATTAGCACTGAAGTTGTATTTTAAAGATTAATCAAAAGGAAAATGACGATTATCTTATAGTTACAAATAGCAAAATTCGAAGACGAATTTTCTCCACTTTAGTGGGAAAGATGCAAAGCAAGAAGTTGTAGAAATCATGATTAGATTGAAGTTTATAATATTTGAGAATATTTTAAATAATTTATATTCTAGTTTAATTCGGTTTTCTATTTAGAGTTCTATTGTTTATGCATTGCTTATTTGAGTTGTATTCCTAATTTAGGTATAAGAGAGTAGTTATTATAAATAAGTGTCTTTAGTAGTTTTACAAGCAAAGGCCTTGATTATTTGTTATTGATTACTTATTGGAATAAACTCTTAGTTTGAGTTCTATTCACGTTATTTCTCGGTGTTCCATGGAATAAACGAATTTTAACACTTAGATTCACGAGTATTCTTAGAATCAACGTGAATTTAGATTATTTCTTTATTCTAGTATTTTCAAGAATTAACGGGGTATTGAAAATATCCATATCTATCCTCTATCCATTACCCTACATTTATTATCCTTCCACTATCTCAATCTTATTATAAAGTGTTCTTTTGTAGAACCGTGTTGTGTTAAGTAACCAAGTACTTCTAATTTATAAGAGATCAAAGTAATCGAACTAAATGGATAGATATGAAGGAAATTGCTATATGCTTCATTCTTGTCTTTTGCATTCATTTTAGCACAAATATCAAATAGGCTAACACAATGAGCATTTGCCTTTAGTTCCTTTGCCAAATGGTTTTCCAAGTTAGTTTTTTTATATTATATGACTTTTGCACATATGCTTTACTATTACAATGTGTGACCCAATGTTCTCACTCTAGCCAACTTAGCCATATGTCTTAATCTAGTTTGCTAAATTTTGGCATGTAAATCATCACTATAAGATGACACATAATAATAAAACCTCTTTTAAAAAACGATTAAATAGACCCAAAAATAAATACCTAATCTTATCAATCATTTGCCTATATCCTTGCTTTCAGGTAAGACTTCTCATGAACTTCTTAAATCTAGGCCATCTTATGGCCATTTGTGTATGCTTATGCTATGCACAAAATTTATTTCCCAAAAAACATAAATCTGCTCCTCGAGCAATTAAAGGTATTTTTATTGTGTATCATTTTGCTCAACAGGGCTATCACATACATGATCTGGAAAAGCATACCATATTCACTAGTCGTGATGTCACCTTTCAAAAGACAAAATTCCCTTTTCAGCAGAAATAACTTCAATAGAATCAACTCTCAATTGTTTTGCCCATATCGATGAATCAAGTTATCAACGATACATCAAATAAGTCAAATAATCAACCACCATTAAATAATCAAAATCAGCCACCACTAAGTGATTAAGATAATCTGTAACTATCTACAGTTGATCAAGAAAATCAGCCACTAGCATTTGATTTGGACATTGATACACTTCGTCGTTCCACTCAGACTCATCGACTACCTTATATCTTCAAGATTATCATTGTTTGCTAGTCACTCACTCTAATTTATTACCTCATTGTCTTTTCCCAACCATTTCTAAGTCTAAAGTTGTATCTTATCTTCTTTATAATTTTATATCTCATAATACATTGTATTTTAAACACTTTGCTTTTACAATTGTTATTTCTAAAATATTTGAGCCAACATCTTATACTCAATCAATTAGGCACCTAAAATGGCAAGAAGTTATGGTTGTTAAAATTTAAGCTCTAATTAAGAACAAGACTTGGACCCTTACATATCTTCCTCCTATAAAGATACCTATTGGCTGTAAATGGGTGTATAAATTTAAATTTCGATCAAATGGGCTTGTTAAACGATGCAAGGCTTGCCTTGTAGCAAAACAAATTCTTGGCATGAAGATGTCCCGCGATAGAAAATTTGGGAAGTAATAGTTATGTAAAGAAGTATATGTTGAAAGGGTTCTTTAGAGATTTAACTTGAGCAAACAAAATCTGTTTGTTCTCCACTTGCAGGCCATTTTAAACTTAGTTCTGAGTATTGTTCTACAAGTGAGAAAGAGAAGCAAGAGATGAGAGAAGTTCCTTATACTTCAGGAATTAGCAATTTGATGTACGAGGCCAGATATTGCTCATGTTATTGGTGTAGTCAACTGATTTCTCTCTAATCCGGGCAAAGATCATAGGCAACGGAAAAATGGATTCTCAAATATCTAAGAGGGACTTCCAAGGCATGTTTATATTTTAGTGGTGACAAACTTGTATTACAAGTGTACACAGATGCAGATACGGCGGGAGATGTTGATTTTAGAAAATCTATATCAGGAAATTTGCTCACCTTTGTAGGGGAGTGGTCTCATGGCAGTCCAGACTTCAGCAGTGTGTTGCCTTATTTATCACAAAAACAGAGTATATTGCAATTACTTAGGGTTACAAAGAAACCTTGTAGATGAAGAATTTCCTGTAAGAGTTAGGTATGAAGCAAGATAGTTATATTGTGTATTGCAACAATCAGAGTGCCATTCACTTGGCAAGGAATTCGACATACCATTCGAAATCCAAGCATATTGATGTGAGGTATTATTAGATACGAGACGTACTAGAGAAGAAACAGTTACAGTTTGAGAAGATTCACACAACGAAAAATAGGTCAAATATGATGACGAAGTCATTACTTAAGGAGAAACTAAAATGTTGTATATAGAGAGCGGGATTGGTGGTGCCCCTCAAATGAGCTGGAGAGGGAGATTTGTAAGGTCCATCTCATTTTAGTGGACTAAAATACCCAAAGTCCAAATAGGTTGCTTAGGTTACAACTATTACTAAGCTTTCGACTTAGTTGAAATTTACCGTGAAATTTAGCTTTGGAATCACGTGGCTCTATAAACAGCATAAAGCAAGTGAGTGATGATTAACAAAGTGAATAAGCGGTGAGAGAGAAAGACACAGATGTTGTTTTGGTTTTTGGGAATAAGGTATTCAATCATTGGTTGGACGATTAGAAAGCGAAATTAACTCTGTTTTCTCCCAAGTTTTCAGGGTAAGTTCTTGGTATCACCCTGTACAATTCTACTAGTCTTGATTTTTATTTTATCCTCTCATTGACTATTATTTGAGATACCCACTTATTAAAGAGATAGTTATTTGGCTATTAATGTAAATCATTATTATTGAGATTTTTTTATGTTGTTAGCCTATAATATTATCTAAAGAAGAATTTGTATTGTAATCCCATTAAGGAATATTATATCGGACTACAGTCATGTGGTTTTTCTCGTTTTGGGTTTTCTATGTAAAACTTTATATCTCTTGTGGTTGGTTTATTGCTTTGGATTGTGTTACATTATTTTCTATCTATTTATTTGTGGTACACAGCCTATTTTAATCACACAAAGAGGGAAAGAAGTTCGTTTCCACTTAATTTGCAGCTGCGTATGTGAGTCCCTTTCTCAACAGAATGGTATCCAAGCTTCAGGTTTTGTATTTTTTGATTACTTGTGTGCTTGATGGAATATTTGCTAAAGACTTATATGGACCCATTGAAAGCGAAAAAGCTTGACCCTTTGATGGGCTCAATTAAACCAAAAGGTTGTAGGTACTATTAGGTCATGGATGGATCAAAGTGTGTACCACTATGTCGCGAATGAATCCAAGGCCGATGCTCTTTGGAGAAAATTGAAAACAATTTATGAGCAACCAACTACACAGAATAAAGCCAATTTGATTAAAAAGCTTGTTAACTTGAAATACAAAGAGGGCACAATATAACTTAACACACTAATGAGTTTCAGGCTTAGTTCATTGACTACTATGAAAATTGTTTTAGATGATGAATTACAATCATCGTTGTTGTTTACTTCTTTGTTTGACAGTTGGTAGATATTTGTGGTGTCAGTGAATAATTCAACGTCGAATGAGAAATTAACCTTGGATATAGTTACAGATAGGCTGCAGAAAAAAGAGTCTAGAAAAAAGAGTATTGAAGCAAGTCTTGAGTCAGATGCACTTGTTTCGGAAAAGTAAGAAAGGTGAGGGAAAAGTCAAAGTAGAAATTCTCGCCAGCAAAACAATGATAACCCCATAGGAATATCTAAGTCCTAAAAAAGAAACATGAAGTGCTTTCATTACTAGCATATTAAAAGGGAGTCTAGATGGTGAAAAAAAGAATAGGAGAAAGAAAAGAGTGTTGCTTAGAAAAATGACAAGCAGAACACTGTAGCTATAATTGATAGTGATATGAGTATTGTTTATTATGAGATCTCTATAAACTTCACTTGCCATACCAATGATTAGGTGATTGATTTGGGAGCTTCGTTTCATATTATTATGCATTGTGATTACTTCACATGAGGAAGCAATCGAACAACAGACCTTTCTCCAATATTTACAACTCTGGATGGAGAGATTATCCCAACTTTTCATGGTCTCACATTTCCAACAAAATGAAACAACAACTCAAGCTCCACTAATACCAGTACAACTAGTTTATCAAGCTATTTACTCTTTTCAGGCACTATTCAAGTTGTACAATTAAAACTAGAACTACTCACAAACTAAACCATGGCAAGGCACCCTAGATTTTTAAAAATTTGATCAATTCCGTAATAGAACAACAAAATCGCACCATTGATGAGCTGCTGAATGAAATGAGGACTGACATAAATTTACAAGCCCAATCAATCTCAAACCTTGAAAAGATGGTAGGTCAACTTGCTTTTTTAGTTTAGACCTTGGTGCTGACTGCTGAGAAAGACAAATTCCCAAGCCAGCTAGTCCTAATCCTTAAAAAGTATATGAAGTGAGTACTGGACAACAAAGTGGGGATGCCAATGAAATAGATAATTTAAGTTGAAGCTTTAGACTTTATGGACTTATCACCAAAGGATGAAAAAGAAAATAGTCTACGAGAATACATCCTCAAAGCTCTTTTCCCTTAGAGGTTAGTTAATGTAAAGAAGGAAAATTCCATAGGTGAGATTATAGAAATCCTTAAAAAGGTATGTGTTAAAAACTCTTTCCTTGACGCTATAAAACAAATGCTCTCTTGTGCCAAGTTTCTTAAAGGCATTTGCACTAAAAAGAGAAGTATTCATGCTTAAAAGAAGACCTCTTTAATAGAGATCCATACACCAACGTAAAACTCCTCCAACATTCAAAGACCTAGGCTTCCCTACTATCTTATGTAGTATTGGGAACCACATATTTAAGAATGCTTTGTTGGACTTAAGAGTTAGTATAAATCTTTTGCTTTACTCAGTATTTATGAAACTTGAATTAAGAGAATAACATCCAACTCTAGTTGTGTAGCAGCTTGCAAATTGATCCATTAAAATACCTTGTAGTATAACTAAAGATGTGCTTATCCAAGTAGACAAAGTTTTATTTTTCTATAAACTTTATCGTGATTAACATTAAACCAATATAGGATTCGAAGAAGCACATTCCCATTATTATAGGTTGACCTTTCTTAACAACTGCTAATGCACACATTCAATGTAGGACTAGAAATATGCAATAGTTGTCGTTTGGTAACATGAATATGGAATTGAATAATTTTAAAATTATCAAACAACCTGACGATGCAGATGAAGGAATTGTTGATGTCGATTTAATTAAAGAATTAGTTGATTATGCTTTGGTTTGGATTTTGATATTGAAAGATCAATTGATGAGGTCAATGCCCTACTTGATTCATCACATCCATGGATACCAATTAATGAAAGGCACAAATAGAGCAACTGGCACCATCAAAGAAGAAACTCAGCCCATCACCACCAAAGTTTGAGCTCACACCATTATTCGACACTTCAAAGTAAATTGATGATAAGCGAAAGAGTAAGTTGTTGTGTATTTTAAAAGTGTACAAAGGGGCATTAGAATGGACCATAACCAACATAAAATGTATAAACCCAATAGATTGTATGCATTACATTCACCTTGATGAAAATACTAAATCTATTAGGGAAATGCAATGATGGCTAAATCCTAATATAAAAGAAATTGTTATAGTTGAAGTCCTTAAACTACTAGATGCAGATATCATTTATCCCATTTTTAATAGTTCATGGGTCAATCTTGTGCAAGTTGTCCTAAAAAAATAGGAGTCACAGTAGTTACCAATGCTTATAATAAATTAACATCCATTAGAGTAACTACATTGTATATGCACTGGTTATAAGAAATTGCATTCTATCACATGTAAAAAGCATTTTCATATACCATTTATTGATCAAATTCTTAATAGATTAGCAGGTCATGAATTTTATTACTTTCTATATGGCTACTTAGGACATAACCAGATCCCTATAGCACAAAAGGACCAAGAGAAAACTACTTTCACTTGTCCTTTTGACACTTTTACATATAAGAGAATGCAGCATAATTAGTATGTTGAAAATTATCAATAGAAAAATACCAGTAAGTATTAATGAACAAGATATAAATTAGACAATTGAGATATAAATTTAATTAAAGAGGTAGTCCAAACGACTACTCAATAAAGAAACCAATGTGGAATGGGTCGAATTATTATTTGAGAATACTATCATTAATATAACATAATTATACAAGTCGATTCCATCTTTTAGTAGAATAGATTTTTGGAATTAAATAATCGGACTAGTTTAATTATAGACCTAATTATTATAGTCATTATTGTATGTACTCAAATGATCCTTGGGTCAACTCACATAATTGACTACACAATTATTGGATTGATAAACAAGATAACTAGTTATTTGGTGGTAGCGTTTAATATTAAGGTGTATTAGGGACCGTGTGTTATTGTACAATGTGGCACCCTATAGCAAACACAAGTTATGCATCAATTTTGGTGTTGTTTTTATCTTTTAATTTAAGTAAAAAAAATTATTTAATAAAATTAAGAAAAAAAAAGATGAAATAAATAGGCTAAGGTTTCCACCAAAAAGATATAAAAAAATTTGCTTTTTCACGAAAGAACAAAGAAGCCACAATAAGCAGAGCAGAGAAAATTACAATTTTTCTCTCTAACTTTAGAATAAAAGTTTTCTATTACTAGTAGCTTTTAATAGTAATAAAGACGCTCATAAGTCAAGCGCACACTAAACTTGAGAAATATCTTAAACGATCATTGGTATTAGACCATGACCTAATCAGATTGATAGTGACGAATCGTAACCAAGATAATTGATGTTGATTAGTTCGTGATTAGAGAACTTAAATTACAACTACGAAAAAGTAAAGTTATAATTTTTAAATATGATAATTCTATTTATTGTATGAGTTGCGATCTATTTCACCTGTAAAATAAATTTTAATTGATGTATTTATCATCCCTTGGATAGAGTAACTAAATCCTGTTTTCTCATACATTGGATTTTTTACATTAAATTAATTTTAACCGACGTATTTATCATCCCTTGGATAGAGTAACTAAATTATGTTTTGTCATACGTTGGATTTCTGACATTAAATTAACTCGTCATATCCTCAATTTCAAGTTACGGATAACTTTACCTAGCCCAACCGCAGCAAATTGCTAAATTTATTACTTGCACAGTGGAAATAACTCATATGTTTTCCTTTGAATAGCTCTCTCTCTTTAGAGAGGTTTTGAATGGAAATATTAAGGGGTCGTACGGAC
Source organism: Citrus medica (assembly GCA_002013955.2). Classification (NCBI taxonomy): domain Eukaryota; kingdom Viridiplantae; phylum Streptophyta; class Magnoliopsida; order Sapindales; family Rutaceae; genus Citrus; species Citrus medica. The sequence continues at coordinate 37,272 of MKYO02000672.1, read as the reverse complement.
TCATGTGGTCACTCCTAGTGAGTGGAAAGTAATCCAAACCAGCAAGCTGCTGGGACTGGTGTGCTGGTGGAGGAAGTTTCGAAGAGCCAAAGGTAGTGTAAAGCGTTATTTACCATGGACACTGAAGAGCTCATTCGCAAGTGTCAAGCAATAAATATCAGAGAGGAAGACAAAGCCAAAATAACACTGGAGGTGAAGTTGGAAAAAAAGAAAGAACTAATGATGGCAGGCTACTTAGTGGGTAAAGTAATGCTCACGAAGGGAGTAAATAAAGAGGGTCTAAAGGCTGCGTTACAGCAGGTGTGGAGGACCTTCAAAGAAGTCAAAATCGAAAGCGTGGGAAACAACATCTTCATGTTCAAATTTGCCGAGGAAGCAATAAGAAAAGAGTGCTCAAAGGGGGACCATGGCACTTCGACAGGGCATTGATTGTACTCGCTGAGCCAAGGGGGATTGGGGAAGTCGCCAAACAATCCTTTACTCATACATCCTTTTGGGTGCAGATTCGTAATGTTCCACTAGCGTGTATGGATAAAGATTTTCTCCATGAGCTGGGTGAGAAGCTATGATCAGTTGAAGAGGTCCAAACTGATGATAATGGAGATTGTATTGGGGAATATGCTAGAATAAGAGTTTCAATTAATATAACACTGCCGCTAGAGAGAATTCTATTTCTAAAGCGAGAAGGCGAAACTGACATCCCAATGCCAGTGGTCTATGAACGTTTGCCGGATTTTTGTTATTGCTGCGGCATCATCGGACATCAATACAAAGAGTGTGGCAAATACCAAGACCAACCAAGAGAAGATTTACCATATGGGAGCTGGATGAAAACAATTACGGTAGGGGGCTTCACCTGACCTTCAAAGAAGTCAAAATCGAAAGCGTGGGAAACAACATCTTCATGTTCAAATTTGCCGAGGAAGCAATAAGAAAAGAGTGCTCAAAGGGGGACCATGGCACTTCGACAGGGCATTGATTGTACTCGCTGAGCCAAGGGGGATTGGGGAAGTCGCAAAACAATCCTTTACTCATACATCCTTTTGGGTGCAGATTCGTAATGTTCCACTAGCATGTATGGATAAAGATTTTCTCCATGAGCTGGGTGAGAAGCTATGATCAGTTGAAGAGGTCCAAACTGATGATAATGGAGATTGTATTGGGGAATATGCCATAATAAGAGTTTCAATTAATATAACACTGCCGCTAGAGAGGATTCTATTTCTAAAGCGAGAAGGCGAAACTGATATCCCAATGCCAGTGGTCTATGAACGTTTGCCGGATTTTTGTTATTGTTGCGGCATCATCAGACATCAATACAAAGAGTGTGGCAAATACCAAGACCAACCAAGAGAAGATTTCCAATATGGGAGCTGGATGAAAGCGATTACGGTAGGGGGCTTCACAAAGAGGAATCAAAACAAGGGAAGGTGGAACTATGGGGCTGGAAAATCGGATGAAAAATCAGCAAGCTCAGAAAATCACAGCTTCCAGCAGCAGAAAGGGCAAAACAAAGAAAACCCGATAGAGGCAAACGGGTCGGTACAAAGTGAGAAGGAAATGGGGCAAACCATGGAGCATGCTAAGAATGATGTGATAGGAGGAGTAGCTGAGCAACAATTAATGCAAGGAGGGACACAGTCAGCGGACAAAGAACAAAATGACGGCCACAAGCAAGCTGAGAAAAGTGGCAATGCAACAGTCCCAAGGAAAATGGGCACACAAGCGGGAAACGGTATCCTAAAAGAGAGGGAAAAAATGCAAATAAGTCATGAAAAGGAAGTTGGAAAAAATGATGGGCCGGAAGTCTCTCAGCTACAGCCCAATAAGAGGAAGTGGAAGAGATTAATTAGAGAGCTAAGTAAAGGGGGGGAAGAAATGGAGGTACAAACTCGGAAAAGGCCAATGGGGAAAAAACTCGGGCAAAGCCCAAGGAAAAAAACAAAACTCTCTAGCTCAAACAAGCTCGAGACAAAAAATCTGATGCATGGTTCTTCAACAGCAAGCCTTCAGCTGGGGTGGGAACCGCTGATGCTGGAAGAGGTGGTAGTTATGGAAGCAAACACCATGGAGATATCGGCGGTGGCTGGTGGCCAGCCCCGTCGAAAACCATGAATATCCTCAGCTGGAATGTTCGGGGTTTGGGGAATCCCTGAGCATTTCAAGCCTTAAGAAAAATCCTCCAGTTGCATGGTGATCAGCTGGTGTTTTTGTGTGAAACAAAGGTATCAACCATGCAAATGAATGTAATTGCAAGTAAGCTGAGCTTTGAGAATTGCCTTGCGGTAAACGGTAATGGAAGAGGAGGCGGAATAGCAATGCTCTGGAAGTCAGATATTGAGGTGCAAATCAAATCATACAGCCAGCACCACATTGATGCCGAAACTCAAATGCCAAATGGGAATCAAATGCGAATTACAGGAGTGTACGGGCATCCGGAAATAAGCCAGAAAAAGCACACTTGGACGCTCCTCCGGCGGCTGGCGGTTTTATCTTCTAGTCCTTCGCTGTGTTGTGGAGACTTTAACGAAATTTTACATCCGGATGAGAAGAGGGGCGGCACTGACAGAAATGTGAATTTAATTAATGAGTTTAGAGAAGTCTTGAGAGATTGTGGCTTAAAGGATGTCGGGTTTCGGGGGTATGCTTTTACTTGGAATAATGGAAGATATGGGGAGGGTTTTGTGGAAGAAAGGTTGGACAGATTTGTTTGCTCTAAAGCTTGGAGTGATAGATTTGTGGACTGTGCAGCAAGTAATCTGGACTCCTGGACTTCGGATCATTGTCCCGTACTGATGGTTGTTCAAGAGAGAAGGGAGGATATGATCCAAAGGGGTAGACATTCCTCGCGAATCCATTATGAGGATATGTGGAGCTCGTATGACGGGTGCAAAGAGATAATTAAGGAGGAATAGGGGCTGTATAGAAACTGGAGCAGTGAAAATTCAGCCCAATCCTTCCGACAAGCAATAAAAACTTCGATGGGTAGGCTGTTGGGGTGGAGCAAAAGGGAATTTAGAAAGCGTGACAGAAAATTAGAGAAGCTGAAGTTCCAGTTGAGGGAGTTAAAACAACGAAGGGTGCAATTTGTAGATGGTGAGGAAATTCGGAAGATGGAGAAGCAAATTCAAAATATTCTCATGGATGAAGAAATATACTAGAAGCAATGTTCAAGAGCAGATTGGCTCAAGGAGGGGGACAAAAACACAAATTTTTTTCACGGCAAAGCGACGGCAAGAAGAAAAAAAAAAAGAATTTGGGGGATTGAAGATAATTTCGGGAGATGGATTGAGGAGCCAATCGAAGTAGAGCATGAGTTTTGCAACTATTTCACCAAGCTTTTTACATCAACCCAGCCGAGCCAAGATCAAATTGTAGCAGCTTTGGAAGGAATAACTCCAAGAGTTTCAGCCAGTATGAATGAGAGTTTGGGGGCACCTTTTACAGCCGAGGAAGTGTTGGAAGCGCTGAGCCAAATGTGCCCCACAAAGGCTCCGGGGCTGGATGGTTTGCCAGCCGTGTTTTACCAAAAGCATTGGCATACGGTCAAGGAGGGAGTGCTCACCACTTGTCTGCATATCCTTAATTCTCAAGGTACCATAGGCCCTCTAAACCACACTTACATTGCTTTGATACCAAAAATCAGAAAGCCTAGGAAAGTGACAGATTTTCAGCTTATTAGTTTGTGCAATGTCAGCTATAGAATTGTTGCTAAAACAGTTGCTAATAGATTTAAGCAAGTTTTGCACAAAATCATCTCTCCGTCGCAAAGTGCCTTCACTCCCAATAGGCTGATCACTGACAATATAATAGTTGGCTATGAATGTTTGCACAAAATTAGGCATTGTAAAAGCAAGCGAAATGGATTAATTGCCTTAAAGCTTGATGTTAGTAAAGCTTATGATAGATTGGAATGGAATTTCTTAGAGCAAACTTTGGAAAAATTAGGCTTCTCGCAGCAATGGATTAGCTTGATTATGAGGTGCATTAGTTCGGTTTCTTTTTCAGTGTTAATAAATGGTGCAGTGAAAGGCTTTATTAAACCTCAAAGGGGATTACATCAAGGATGCCCCCTCTCCCTATATTTGTTTATTACATGTGCAGAGGCCTTTTCATCTTTGCTGCAGCAAGCGGAGCAACAACAGCTCATTCATGGGCTATCTTTTGGCAGCAATCTGAAGATTTCGCACCTCCTTTTTGTTGATGACAGCCTGGTCTTCAGCCGAGCCTCCATGGCCGACTGTCACAACTTGAAGATGATCCTTGAGTGTTACTCCATAGCTTCTGGCCAAATTTTTAACTTCGAGAAATCTTCCCTTTTTATTAGTGGCAATGTACAGCAAGATCAAGCTGAGGCTATTGGGAATCTATTTCAGCTCAATATTGTGTCGAGACATGAGAAATATCTAGGCTTGCCATCGATGATCGGGAGAAAGAGAAGCAGCTTTTTCAATGACATCAAGCTGAAGGTTGCTAATAAGCTCTCAAGCTGGCAGCATAAATTCTTTTCTTGCGGAGGGAAAGAAGTCTTAATCAAAGCAGCTGTTCAAGCTATCCCAGCCTACGCAATGAGCGTCTTTAAAATTCCAGGGGGCGTTTGTGATGATATTCAAAAGATGGTGGCAAAGTTTTGGTGGGGCTCCAAGAGGGAAGGGCGAAGTATTCACTGGGCGAAGTGGGAAAAACTGAGCCAAGCCAAGTGTTTGGGAGGGATGGGATTTCGTGACTTCTCAAGTTTTAACCGAGCTCTTCTAGCAAAGCAAGGCTGGAGGATACAACAATGTCCAGATTCGCTGGTGGCAAGGGTCCTGCAAGCTAAATATTTCCAGTCAAAAAATTTCTTGGCTGCTAAACTCGGCTCAAACCCCTCATATATTTGGAGAAGTCTTCTGTGGGGGAGGAAAATTATTTGCGCAGGCTCTAGGTGGAGAGTTGGCAATGGTCAGAAAATTCATGTTCATAAGGCTAATTGGATCCCACGGGCTTCAACTTTCCAGCCAATAGTTAAGCCATCTTTGCCCCCTGATGCTATGGTCTCGGAATTAATAACTGAGACAAACTGCTGGGATGAAAAGAGGATTTATGAGCATTTTGACCAAATGGATGCTGATTTAATTGCTAAGATTCCCCTGCCTCGAAGTCCAAGGGAGGATGAGTTGATTTGGCATTATGGAAAAAATGGCCAATTCTCGGTTAGAAGTGGATACCAGACAGCTCTCCAAATGAAATTTCCAGCCATGGCTTCAAGCTCAGTGGTTTCCAAAAATGAGTGGAATATTATTTGGTCCCTTGCTTTGCCTCAAAAGATCAGAATTTTTGCTTGGAGGGCAGCCAAAAACCAACTCCCATCAGCTGAGAATCTGTGGAGGAAAAAAATAATCCAGGATCCCACCTGCCAAGTCTGTAAAATGGGAACAGAAAATGTCTTTCATGCTCTAGTAGCCTGCAAATCGGCTGAGAAGGTGTGGAAGCTAGCCCATTTTGATGATGACATTCGTGCAGCTCACAGTCAAGATATTCTAAGCATACTGCATGCTATGAAAAGGCTGAGAAAAAGAGACGATCTGGAGCTGTTGGTCACAATTTTCTGGGTTAAATGGAATGCTAGAAATCAGATGATCTTCAAAGGGAAAAGGGAAACCCCCCAGATCATGGTAGCTAAAGCTGAAGCCTTGATTGCTGCTTATAAGAGGGTGCATTCTCCAGATGAAGCCTGCAGTGAAACAGAGCAGAAAGCACCCCCCTAGAAATGGAATCCCCCTCAAGCTGGTTTTGTAAAAGTAAACACTGATGCAGCCATTTGCTTTGAAAAGAACATTGTAGGGCTGGGGGCAGTAATCAGAAATGATTTGGGGCATGTTACAGCAGCTGCTATCAAGGTTGCTAAGTTTCATGGAGATGTTTCTTATGCATAAGCAGAAGCTATGGAATGGGGTATGTTAGTGGCGAGAGAGGCCAACATGAAAGCTGTCATCATGGAATCAGATTCTCAAGGTGTGGTCAACTTAGTTAACAACAAGCAGGGCAGCAGATCAGAGATCTATTGGGTTGTGTCAGAAATTCAGAATCTAACGGAAAGCTTCGAACGTGTTAGCTTTCAATACACGACTAGATCTTGTAATGTTATTGCCCACTCTTTAGCTAAATTAGCTTTAGAGAAGTGCGAGAATGTTGTGTGGAAAGGGTCATACCCTTCACAAGTGATGTATCTCTTTTCTTCTTTAGTTTAATGGAAATCTCTCTTCAAAAAAAAATAAAATTGCTTGCACAGTGGAAACCAATTGTGTGATCGTTTTGATCTTATCCGAAGCAGCTCCTCTACAAAATCAGATAGTGGACAGGAGTTCTAAAGTTGACCATCCAGAACATAAGAAATTAAGGAAAACAAAATCTCTATAGCATGTCACATTTTGACAGAGCAAGTCATGGAGCTTGCTGCTGGTTCAGCAGGCTACAAAGTCGCAAGCCTTGGTCTTCCTAGCGCTGACATTGATCCAACTGATCCCAACACTGTCTTCACTTTCGAGGATTAGAATAAGGGCCTCATCAACCTCTTGTTTAACTTTCCAGATAATAAGAAGGTGAGTTAATATTTTGATTGATTGATTTTTGTAATCAAAACGGGGCTAATTTTTTATTTTTAGTTTACCGGTTGTTTGAATTTTCGGGTGATTTTGGCGGGACATGGTGCCGGAGGTCTGAACTTGACGGACGCCATTCATAGATTTATTTGGTTATGAAAAAATTCATATGGCTGTTTACATTGCGGCTGACATTCCAGATGAAGATTTTGAAGATGTAAAGGTTTTTTTTTTTTTCCTTTTTGTAATTTTTCTTACCAATTAATCTTTTAGTGGGATGTGATATTTTACGATAGGTTTTTAGGCCATTTTGAATTACCATCAATATCTGCTCCAGTAACTATTTTTATGCTCTAAATAACTCCAATCAAATTTCTGATTCTTTTGTCGCAACACTTTTTGTTTTCCCTGCAATCATCAACCAGAGTCCGGCAAGAAACAAGATACCTGAATATATGCTCGAACTAGAGTTTATGTTGGGTCCTGATAAACCTCTAACAAGCGCGCGTCATGGTGAAAAAGGAATTTCAAAGAAAACTTTACTATCAAATGAGCTCCGTGGAGGTGATTAAAAGGTAAATCAAATCGATTTTTAATCTTCTATAATTAAAACGAATCAAAATCAGGTGGTAAATATAAATTTTTTTTTAAAAAAAATAATTTGTAAATCACTAACTCCTAACAATAATGTTCTTTCTGTATTATTATAAATAATCTTTTGCTAATATAATAATAATGTTCTAATTAGTAATTAATGTCCAAAAATTACATTATCAAGAATCGACTTTGGCCTTGATGCTTTTACGACCTGTACCTGCCACGGCCTTGGCATGTGCTCCGTTCGTAGGTGGACCGTCGGATGCTGACAAGGTAACCCATGTCTATATGAGGACCTTGAATGATCAATTATTAAAGCTACAGGAGCAACATTCTATGATTACCAAGTGCGCCCCATCGCAAGTCTTTGATATAAGTGATCACTTGCCTTTTTTTGCTGGAACCCGCTTATTCTCCCTGGCAGTCTGGTTTTCTAGTTCAACCAGCTGCTTCAATCAGTTGATCTTCATGCCATGTTGATATCATGCTTTGTGGAAGATTGTATTGGATTTTGATTGTATTTATGATTTAATTTGTATTTGATTGGAAGGTGCATCATAATTGCGTCACCTCGGATCCAAAAATGAAAGTGTTATTTGTCCGTTTAATTGAGGCAACGACAAATTTCATTAAGGTTTTATATTATTCTTATTTATCTTATTTTGTAATTATTAGGATTTTTTTATTTTTATCCATACAAAATTCAATTTAAATACTTTCGCTAGAGATTTCAGAAAATATATGATAACAATTAAAAACAGGAGAAATGGAGGGGGGATGCTGAGAGAGAGATATGATTCTCGTTTATTCTCCAAATAAGAAATATAATATTAAATTATGTTCATGCTTTCTCTTAATAAGAAATTAGATATTAAATTGTCCCTTACCCATTCTTGAGTGGGAGAATCTCGAAAGAACTCTATCCCTATAAAGATTTCTATCATCCCAAATGGTATCTTACATAAGTTTGTATAAAATATTGTGTAAGTGTTTGTGGCTCTAATTTTATTAAATAATAACAAATTTTTAAAATAAATTTATAAATTTAATATATGAAAACAATATTAATAAAGTTTACAAGTTCAATTCAAATAAACATCTAAACATTTAGTTAATTTTATTTTTATATTAATATAATATTTAAATTATATACCATCCAATCCAATCAGTCATTACATCAAACACAGGACAATACGAGGTGTTTAGTCCAATGCGATGCAATTCTATCTATTTTATTTCATCCAATCTAATCCAATCATATCATATTCCATCTAGTCTAATATTATCTGAAATACTAAATGCATGCTTAGTTAACCATTAGAATATGAGTGTCAATTAGTTTAGCTGGATATTAACACTTATCATTGACAGAGAATTTACACCAAAAAATAAAAAGTTGCTCATATCCAGCTGCCGTTCCGTAAGATGCAAGTATATGTTACTGCTGCAAGGGATTAGCATTCTTTGTAGACATTTAAAGTTAACGACTCTTACAATACGATAATTAAATTAATTAAAGATAAATTAATTTAAAATTATTAATGTACCCAAATCATAATTCAAGTGGTGATGCTATTCCACTTCTTAATTTTCACCACATTAGTCCAAAACAAATAATGTTTACTTTGTCATTCTCAATAATAATAATAATAATGTTTACTTTGTCTAATAACTCTTCAATTTATATTAAAAATTTCTTGGTGTTTCCAACAAATGCGTCATATATTCCCCGCATATACTTAAACCAACTAAGTTGACGTTCTTATTTGGTTTCTAAACAAATTATTACTGTAATCTTCTGTTATTTAAATTCATCAAACGCAAATATATCCTCTAAACCAAAGTTTTGAACAGCAGAGAAAATGGAGACCTACAGACTTTTGGGTCGTATTCTTTGTCTGTCGATGGGGATTTTTCTTCTACTTACCTCTGCCTTTGCCAAAAGTGAAGGTAATGACACTTCCCTTTTCCCTTCAAGTAATAAAAAGCAAACAAGATGATAATCAAGAGAAGCTAGTTTATTAGAAACATTCATCAAGACTCTCAAGGTTTGCTCAAGTGTACATATAAACTCTTTTAATTTCAGAAAAGGTCGTGCTAACCTCTTTTTTAGTTTAGAATTTTTCACATAAATGGGCAATGGTCGGGGACTCGGGGTTTATTCAAAATCTGTGTACAGCGGTGGATGCAGTATGTGATTAGTAGGGGCTATAGCCCCCACTGGTTAAAAAAAAATCTAAGAATAAAAGAAAAAATATTTAAGATTTCCAAATAGCTTTCATCAAATCTATTAAAATTGACCTTATAAATTTATAAACTCACAAAATTTAAACTTTGTTTTAGAATTATAAAAGCCTACACTATAATTAAATATAATGATAGGTCATCACCACAAATATTTTTCTATTCTTAAAAATACGTCGAGAACAATTACAAATGTATTCACAAATATTCTATACATTCAAAGTTGTAGTTTAAAATTTTATTATTATATAATTCAGCCCCTGCTAAATTATTTTTTTAGATCTGCCACTGTTTATGTAAATAAAAAAAAGGTCAATGTGACCATTTCTAAAACCAAGAGGATAGTAGTTTTTTTGTTAGTTTATATATATGTGTATGTCCTTAGTATATTAAAAGGCAACACTAACTATACACACTCAAAAGTTAAATGTTTATATTCCTTTCAGAAAAATACCCCACAGGAAATGTAAATTTGTCACCATTCCGAGCATGGAGAAGTGCCTATGAGTGCTTGTTCTATGGGGCAAATCCCTGCTCAGCAAAGTACAAGCTAACAATGGACGGTGCAATCAAAGTGCCTGTAGAAGAAACGAAAGATTATTGTAGGGAAGGAGGGTGTGGAGAACACATCCAAAATGTTCTTAAATGTATTCATCTGGTTAAAAGAGACTTTTGGTTTGCTAATAAGGCCCCTGTTAAATTCCTTCAAGATGCCATTTCTACTGGATGCAACACTTCTACAGGTAATTGATTAATTTCAACTTTTCACCTTATAAACATATACCAATATTCCTTTGTCTAAGATTTTACATGTGGTTGGTGCAATTGCAGAAATCAATACAACTGATTACCCGAGCAGTAATGCAATAAAGATGTACCAGAGCTTTTCAAAGTCATTAATGTTGGCTTTATCAACAGTTTTATTCATGGTGGTCTTCAATATCTGAGTTACCGACGGTTGGACGGCTACCAGCTGTGGAAAAAATATACTAGAAAAATGGTTATAATATATGATGTACTTTCTAGAAAGGACTTTTAAATAAGTATTAAAGATTAAAATACATTCTAGTTTAGTTTTGAATAATATAAGTTTTTCAATTGTTACAATCGACAGATTTATTACCATACAACGAATTAATCTAAATGCTTTATTATTCAGCTTTGAGATCGGCTAAAACCAATTAGAGATGAGACCTCTATCCCCATACATAAAGATATATAGAGAAAGATAGATGCCGTTGTTAACATTACCTGCAAATGGAATTACAAAGAGCCCATTATTTGCATATTATTTTTTACTAATGAAGAAAACAATCTACATACATATTCATCATTATTATTATTCTTTTCTCCCAACATTATCTCTCCATATCATGGACCATGGACCATAATGCTGCATTTAATAACATGGAATTTTAAAATTGTATGAGCTGGAATTGAAATAAGAATTAGGAATTGGTATACGTTGTTTATATGAGTTGCCAAAATCAGAATTGGAATCTCATTGATGAGCCTATTTTATCTTACAGTCGGAATGAATTCTTACAAGTTATAAAAATACCCTTGGTTTAAACTTATGTATTTTTCACTAATAAAATAAATAAATAAACATTTTTAAGGAAATATGTGCATGTTTATTATAACATCAAGCGTAATGCTATGATTTTTTTAGTTACTCATTGTCGATGTTGTCATTATCATTATATAAAATATAACGTTATAATATTATAAAAATAATTTTAAAATAGTAATAACCAATTATTATTATTGTTGTTGTTGTTGTTATAATAATTACAATAAAAAATAATTATTATAATTATTATTGTTACTCTTGAACGAATATGACTCCCTCTAACTAAATATTACTCCCCTTTTTTGTCAAAAGAATCCAAAGGACAATTAAAGAAGGTAGTATAATATGTAACGGGTAGTTAATAGGTACGTAAGACCAAAACTAGGACTCAATAATGATCCTCATGCAAGAATATGCAAACAAACTTTTTTATAAATGAAAATTGAAATTTGTATGCAAATAATGATAAACATTAATGACAATTTTCGTTAACATATTCCCATTACAACGCACATAAAATCAAGACAATTGAACTTGAATCACTCAAATCAATAAAAGATTAAAGAAATTTAAATGTTTGTGCATATGCAAAAAGTAAAGCATTCAACATTCTTTGCCATTTTCTAAATGCCAATAACTTTTATATCAAAAATAGAATGAAAAAAAATCAAACTAGCCTTGTCATATTGATCTCCAATTGAAACATTTTTTAAAAGGTCAACGCATTGTAATTTTTTTTAAAGTAAATATGTACTTTTTTATGATTTTCTTTTTTCTTTTTCAATTCTTGTAACACTTTTTTCAATTCTTAAGTCCATAGTTAGTACTTTCACTCTATCTCTTAAGGCAGTCTTCATTTCATGGATTGTCCTCTGTACATTGTCATACCCAGACTCAAATTATTCAAAGATAATTTCACTATTAAGAGTTCTAGCTAGCTCTATATGGTAATGGTGCCTATACATCTTAATAAGAATTAAAGGTAAACAATCAATATCCAATCCATTAATTTCAAATTTAGAAGTATCAGTATCAAAAATCAACATAGATGCAAGAACTCAAAGGCATGTGTGTGCAAAAAATTAGTTTAAATTAAACTAAGAATTGTTTCAAGCTTTCAAATCCTTAAATCAAGATTTTTGCACATTGTAACTTGAACTATGAACACATCATGCAAAGACATGCAAATGATGCAATAAATATGTCCTAAGATGCAATCTAACATGACATATGCAAAATGTAGTGCGAAGACACAACTACAGGAAGCAAATAGTTAACTAAGGCCTTTCTTAAATCAACAAATGTAGATATGAATCTAAGCTTTTCTCACCCTCCTTGTAGGTCATTAAATAAAAAATTGCCAATTGAAAAGAAAAATAACAAACACATGATGTAACACGACCATAAAGAACCATAGCATGAAAAAGATACGAAACAAATATACAAACGCAAATAACAAAAATCCAATGAAAGCATAATGCAAAACTCAATAACAAATACATGAATGATACACCAAAATCTCAATTCATAAAGAAATAAGAATAAGATCCAGAGCTTAGGTGAAGATAACAAACCTAGTTTATTCTTAATCGTTTGTTGCAATACATGCAGCATTAGTTGCAACATGATAAGGTCCATTACATTTGAGACTCTTTTTCTAAGGACTTCACCATAATTACCATTAACAAATATCCAGAATTTTAGTAGAACGACCATTCAACAAGTATTAGCACCAAAGGCTTTCAAGTTTGACTTCCTAACCCAAGCTTGTCTGGGTTTGTTATTATTCAAATAAACTCTAGGTCTAGTGGTCTTTCTTGATTTCCCGTATGCAGAAAAATTATAAAATATGACTTCATATAATTCATAAATTTAAAGCAATTGGGTTTAAGATGTCCTCTAGCATTACAAAAATGAAAAATAGGAACAAACCTTTTATACTTACCTTGAGTGGGACTAGAGAAGAATGTGTCGAAGCGTGACCTTGCACTACAAGAAAACATGCAATAAATGATGAGAAATAACTGTCATAAAAGAGGGTGTATGACAGACAGTTCATCCGTCATCTATGTCATTGTCATTAATTTATGACAGAATATTTTCCGTCATGAATTCGTGATAGTATTTCATAGTCATATATCCATCACACAATATTTTAATGTAAAAAATAATTAAATTAATAAATGAATTTATTTAAATTTTCACGACGTTTTTTAAATTTTTGGTGAGAAATTCAATTATTATTTGAAAATTTATTATTCAATTTTGGTGGGAAATTATTTATGATAGAATATACGATGGCGTTTTCCATAATAAAGTTTTGATATTTTTTAAAATTATATTATAATTATATTTATTGATGAATTCGTATTTACAAATTTAATTAATTAATAAAACAAATATCATAAAAAATTAATATTAAATAACATTTATTCAATTCAAAAATTAATTTCAAAAGAAATACATCTAATATCCAATTTGATCTCCACCAATACATAATAAAACATCCCAAATTGAAAAAGCCATCCCAAAGTATAAAATTTCTATCAAACTCCAATCAAACTCTGAGAAAAGCAATAAGAATTCTGGCCACCAAGCCAAGTTACCCAACAAAACTTGCAAAGATATTAAGTACTCCAACAATAAGATTTCTAGCAAGACTTCCTGTAAAAATTTCAGCAACAATACCATCTTCCGATAGCACTCTAAACGGAAATTGAAACCTACAAAGCGACCTGCAAGCTTCCTGTGAACAAAATTGATTCAAATACCAAGCAGAATAAGGAAAATTAAGAGGCAGCAATACATGTGGGCATCAAATATAGTAATCTAGGCTTCTATTAACATTAAATATTTCATGGAAGTATTAACAGATAAAATCCACTACATAAAATTGTGTCAGTGTGTATGTATAGCTCTCCAATTATGAAAAGGTTGAAGCCACAAATTTTCCATCATATTATTACTTAATCTAGTAGGTTAACCTCTAAACTCGAATAAAATCTCATTTGGGGGTTGGGGGTGGGGGGGTTAGAAAACAAAAGCATTACATCAAAAAGAAAATATATATTAATAACATTAAGCTACTATTTTATATCTAAAACTTAAAGAATTCTTCGGCTAATTTAAGCTAGCCAATGTACTTCCAATTGTGTGTGTAGTAGCCATAGTTTCATCACACAGAGACAGGAGAAAAAAAGGAAAAAAAAGATAACATTAAAAAAAACAAAAGAAGAATATAAGCAATAACCAATAATACCAATATTTTCATACTTGTGCTAAAAGAGTGAAGAGATAACCAATATTTTCAAGAAAGAAGAATATAAAAAAGATGTAAAATTGCAAGAATATGTATTTTTTTTCAATCCCTTAAAATTTACCATGTACATACTTAATGGATTAAAATTACTTTTGGTGAATGCGAATTCATCAAAATCAGCAAGCTAGCTAAAAAAGCAATGAAACGGAATCCAAACAACCAACTTTGACAAGCTTTTCTCAACCAACAGCACCAATCCTAGGCATGTAACCTGCCTACATATTTAGAGCATAATTTTAATTTTACCTTATTAAAAATTCAGCACAGAATCAAGAAAAAGGAAAAAAAACAAAAAATCTCATATTGTTGAGTAGGTAACTAACGAGCTCATGTTAGCCAAATTTCAATTGATGGAAGCAGTTTTGCTTAGTCACTGTTTTGCAGTCATGTACTAAATAGACTATTAAACATAACAATTAGGCTCCTAATTCATCAACTCAATTGTATTCATCAGATTTGAAAATTTAGAATTAAGAAAAGCTTACGCACTCTGACACCAGCAAAAATGATCACGGGATATAGGATTTTATAGCAAGCTTAAAAAATGATAAATAATTTGGATAATCACATAATTAAGAAAAACAAAAAAAGGTAAAAAATTACTGGTTCGACCACCATTGCTGGTGACAAGAACAATACTCTTAGCCATCGATAAAACTTTCACTGCCTCGGTTTTATTGAAGTAACTCCTTCGGTATCTCGTTCTCGCAAGTGATGTTACTGAAGAAGGAGAATAGCGAGTGTGGAAAGTGTGAGAGGAAAATTCTGGAAGTCCGTTGAGGAATGATATTGATCCTAAACAAGAAAGTTGGACCTTAAATTGAAAATTCTTACCAACACTAGTGAGTTTCCCATCTATGGGTCGGGTGAAACCCGAACCGACCCGAACACCCAAACGACGCAGTTCTCGTCCTCCTCTTACTCACCAAAGACATGTCATAAACGGCCCTGGCCATTGGATCCGACAGCGTCTCATAAGCGTTGTGGATCTTGATGAAATCTTGATCATTACTCGATAAATCGGGATGATAAACCTTCGCCAAACTCTGATACGCCATCTTAATCTCTGAAATCGTCACCGTTGTCTCCACCCTCAGCACCTCGTACAGGCTCCCTCTCGTCCCCGGCACCGTCACCGACATCTCCACTGAAACTGCACAGGGACTCCTCTTGTTCTTTCCCAAAGCGGTAGTGAAATTGAAGAGCAGCAAGGGAGCTGCGGCAACAACTTAACAAGTAGTGTGTTTAATTAGGTTAGATTTAGAGTTCACTTTTTCATTTTATATTTTAGAAATTATATAGTGTAATTGTTCACATATTAAGTAACGAATTATAAGTCGACACGTGGCTAAATAAAAAATAATAACTTGTGATAAAAAATAACTATATCATAAAACCATCATTAATTCATGATAAAAAATAATTCTATCACAAACCCATCATTAATCCATGATAAAAAAATATTTCTATCATAAAACAATCATTAATCCGCAATAGAAAATAATTTATCACAAAGCCAATTCATGATAGATTGAAAATTATGTCATAAGTTGTCTGTTATCTATTAACAAATTTCTTGTAGTGTTGAGGCTCATCTAGAAGTTTCGCTGAGGTGGAGAGTTTTATCAAACATTGTGTCAACTCCAGACTTTCCTGATGTCAGGTTGTCATCAACACCACAAACAAAATGGTCTTTAGTGACATAGAAATCGTGTCATTAAGTACTTTCAGTGACACTTGTTAATTATGTCACTGATCTGCCAATCAGAACCCATTGACACTAGTTAATTAGGTGTCAGTAATTATTATGATTATAGTATCACAAACTTTATGATATTATC
Source organism: Citrus medica (assembly GCA_002013955.2). Taxonomy (NCBI): domain Eukaryota; kingdom Viridiplantae; phylum Streptophyta; class Magnoliopsida; order Sapindales; family Rutaceae; genus Citrus; species Citrus medica. The sequence goes on along the minus strand of MKYO02000672.1, from coordinate 21,117 downwards.
ATGTATTATGACTGTAGTATAGTTTGTAGTGTCACAAATTAGGTGTCAGTAATTATTATGACTATAGTATCACCAAATTGATGATATTATAATGTATTATGACTATAATATCACAAAATTTATGATATTATAGTGTTAATAATTTCTGAAACATATTAATTGTCGTTAATTTCTTTGACTATGGTATCAATCAAAGCATGATACCATACTTTTAGTAATTTTTGAAATTTAGGGTCCCTTTATGATGCCGTAATTATTTTACAGCATCAATAGTGTGAGAAATATATACCATTAGATCTAATCAATGGTACATATAATTTTTATTAATGAAATATTTTAATTATTTTAAAATTATGTTAACAGGCTAACAAACCTGTTAAATAGGTAATTTTAAATTTTAAATTAAAAAGAAATAGAGATATAGTAAAATAAAATCTATTTCTTTATCTCTCCATGTATTTATAATTGGATTCTTTAAGACTATCTCTATTTCCTAATAATTAGATGAAAGAGATTTGATAAGTTGTACTTAGATTGATTTTATCATTTTGGTCGTATTTTCAAACTGGGTTTTTTTAATAATGTAACAGTTGTATTTTTATTGCATTGTCAGTTTATTGCCTTGAGTATTTGCAGCCATGGTCTAAGGTCTATCGTACGCCACCTAAAATCATTCTTTAATATGCCTAAAGGCACCAGGCGGCTTAGAGGCTCGTGTGGTTCCCAGAGATTGCCAACCATACGAAAGAAAGTCAAAGGGGAGAGCAACCATGAGGCACGGTGCACTTAAGGTAAGGTACCGAATCTTACTGAGGTATGAGGCTTTGCAAACTCTTTCATGATGTTTTCTTTTTTATATCTTTCGGCAATGAAAAATTAGTTGGTCGGCCATGTTGAAATTTTGCTTTAGTTTGGATTTTTTTCAAGTTTCATGATGTATAGATAAACAAAATATTTAGAGTCCATTTTTATGCCAGCTGCAAATCCCTTTAATTATTTAACTGTTGGCTTATTGTTATATATATATAGTCTGCGTTTAGATATATAATGACACCTGCATTTTTGTTGTTTTATTGTCACAAGAGAGAGATCATAATAATCTTGTTGATAATAGACATTAATTTTAAGCATAAATATTATATGTGGTGGTAGATTATGTGATTACGCTATTACAATGTCAAAAAGCATGCAGGATTAATTAATCTACAAGGCAACTAGGCAAGTGTATGTGTATCTGTTTGATGATAGATTGGTTTTGAAAAATTCATTTGTCTTATTTAAAAGATTTTCTTATTCTTCTTAGTTGTTAGAATAATACTGGAAAAGAAATAATTGAGAATATTGAAAATTCTCAAGAAAATTATCCATTTGGAAGCATAAATAGTAAATTAATGAACTTAATTTGAAGAAGAAAGTTTATTAGCATTATCTATACGATCATCTATGGAGCTTATAATAAAGTTAATGATTCGTACAACTCATGGTATTCATTGCAGCGAGAATAAAGTCAACTAATTACATATGCGAGAGAAATAATTAAGTAATTAAGTTGTAATTAATTAATTACAAACAATGGTTGTGCTTTTTAAATTGAAGCCCTTGTAGGGAAGTTCAATTCACTTCATCACATATGATCAAAACCACAGTTTCTAGTGTCATTTTTTTGAGGTTCTATTGATGATATGAAAAGGAACTAAAAACAAGATTAGAAGCACATTACTTTTTGGATTTGAAGGGGCAAATATTTTTTTTCAAGTTTGTTATCTGTTCTTTTGTGAAGACTTGAAGATTCCATAGTCAGACTAATAATTTTGTCTCTCTTAGGATTTATGCAATGGGAATGGGCTTTCTCTCTTTTAATTCTCTATCATTTTCTCAATGACGACAATGGGAGAAAATTTAGTATTTCAAAGTCTCAACATTTAGAGTTTGGTCAGTCTAATTGTTTACCTTACATCTGCTGGAGTGTTACATCACCAAGAGATTTTCCCCTTACACTTTACAAATTTATATTATTTTGAGGAGGGAATTGAGCTGACTGTTAATATCTAACAATTGAATTTTAAATGATGGTATGTAAATTCTAAAAATTAAAGACAAGCCCAATATGAAAATATAGAAGTTAAAATCTTTAGTTTTGTTTATTGATATTTTATTTGTTAGTATCATAATTTTATGGATACACTTGATGTTATATGATTGACTAAATATTGACAAAAAAATACAGATGGAAAGAAAAGATTATGCAGAGTTCCATAAAAAGGATGAAAACAAATAAAAACAAGATTAGAAGCACATTACTTTTTGGATTTGAAGGGGCAAATATTTTTTTTCAAGTTTGTTATCTGTTCTTTTGTGAAGACTTGAAGATTCCATAGTCAGACTAATAATTTTGTCTCTCTTAGGATTTATGCAATGGGAATGGGCTTTCTCTCTTTTAATTCTCTATCATTTTCTCAATGACGACAATGGGAGAAAATTTAGTATTTCAAAGTCTCAACATTTAGAGTTTGGTCAGTCTAATTGTTTACCTTACATCTGCTGGAGTGTTACATCACCAAGAGATTTTCCCCTTACACTTTACAAATTTATATTATTTTGAGGAGGGAATTGAGCTGACTGTTAATATCTAACAATTGAATTTTAAATGATGGTATGTAAATTCTAAAAATTAAAGACAAGCCCAATATGAAAATATAGAAGTTAAAATCTTTAGTTTTGTTTATTGATATTTTATTTGTTAGTATCATAATTTTATGGATACACTTGATGTTATATGATTGACTAAATATTGACAAAAAAATACAGATGGAAAGAAAAGATTATGCAGAGTTCCATAAAAAGGATGAAAACAAATGGGGAGGGTGAAGCAAACTTTCGAAATTGCAACCATGAGAAGGAATTGACAAAGCTTAATAAAAAAAATTAATGGGATGATATTCAATATTGTTGCCGTCAGGTATGAACTTGGTGAACTGAAGAGGAACAATTTAGATACTCGTGGATTGGTACAAAAAATGTATAGTGTAGTTGAAGCACTTGAACACAGTATATAACTCATATGCAATCACACCAATGGAAGGAAAAGATGAACTCTTTTGGTAAAGATGTTCAAAATAGCAAAAATGAATCAAGTGGTCAAAACTTCATGGGAAAGGGAGATGAGTTTGGGTGAAGATCGCAGAGACTAAGGAGACGATTGAAGATGCATGTGATGAGAATTTGTCATTGAAAAAACTTATTTGCATTTAGGAAACTGAATCAAAACCAAATCTTCCACAATGTTGTTATAAAGGTATGATAATCAAATATTATTCTACATTTTTTAAAAGTTATTTGTAGTAGCACATTCATTAAACAAAAAAAATAATAAAATTCATGTTCTTATGTATGTAGGATAAAGCCATGGATGGGGTTGATTTTGTGGATTTGGTATCATCGGTCGAAGCAGATACATTTGAGGGTAAAAAGGTGTGTCCTCGAAAGCCCAGTTGTTACAAAAAATCTCCTTACGAAAATTTCACCAAAAAAAGAAGCTGCCGCAACAAGGAGTTTGGTTTATCCAAGCATGGACCTTCTTTTTTGGAGAAAGAATGGTATACTTTACAATATATTTTTCATGAACAACTAGATAAAAAGGTATGGAAATATTTAAATATAATCATATTTTATGTGTTTGTATTTTGATGTTCTTATTTGTTTTAATTTACTAATAATTTGAGTGTATAATTTATATAGAAAGAAAATTGTAATGATAAAGCAACATATTGTTACTCGCTTCTTAATGTCTTTTTTAGCTCCTAATGCTTGGATATTTGATGAGGTATACATTATATGTGTGTGTGTGTAATATTCAGAGCATAGTAAGATTATATGTATTTAATTTATAATTTATTTTTCATTTGGTAGTGCATGTTTCAATAATGATATTGTGATGATTTTATTCATAAATCATAAGTTGCTACGCTGAGTACTTAACTAGAAAGGAGAGTTTGAAACAAGATCACGAGACTCGAAATTGGTTTTTACCAACTCTTTTTGGGGTATGTTATATATTTTTGTTGTTACCAATGTATAATAGGTTTTTATCAAAATTTTAGATTTTTTTAAAAAAGTTATATCTCACCATCTTCATATAATTATTAATTTATGAATTTTGCAGCAAATAGTAGCGAATGTGTTAGGTGTCTCGACCATCAATAGATCAAAGATGGAAATTTCAGTTCGTAAACATAACATTTGTGAGTTTTACATGGGTGCACTCAAAAGATGTGAAAAGGTCAAGAATATTGTTATATGTTCAAAAAGAAAAAAGCTATTTACTCAAATATCCTATGTTTTATTATTATCATTTGAGGTGTGTAATGATTAGTACAAAATTTTTGTATTGTTCCATAGGTATATGTTCGTCTGTATGATGGGCTTGCAAAACATTGGTATCTTGTAATAATTAATATAAAAGATAAGACTGTTGAGATTTGGGATTCTTTGCCTACTTCTGAAATAGAACCAAATCATCAGTAGGAAATGGTTAAGCAAAATGTAAGTTCAAATTTGTGATTTGTTTATGAAATTACTAAATGCAGTATATAATAACTATCATTATTACTATTGCAGTTACATGCATTGGACCTGGTGTTGTTTCGTGATATAGCTTTTAACTTTCCTTCTGACTAGTATTTTGCTGACTTTGACATTTTGTATCCAAATAATGTACCAATTCTACCAAATGGAAATGATTGTGGCTTGAATGTGATTAAGTTCATGGAGACTTCATGTGAGATGTTATTCCCAATTTATAAGGTAAATTAATTGTATAATTTATATTTCTTAGTTTGCACGTTACTTTAATCAATATTAAATTGTACTATTAATTCTATTATACGCAGCATGAATTAGATGAAGAAATATTTGTTTTGCGACACTCCTTGTAAATGGTGATGCAAATGAAGTAAGAGATAGTGCTATATAAAAAGCACTATCATTCCGTGGTCCTAAGACAAATGTTATTGCAACTAGTAAAGTCAGTGTTGGGAAAATATGCTCTTTCAAAGCATATGTGTTTATTTAATTGTATAAATAATTTTTCTGATTAATAAAATAAAAAAGTATTTTATTCAAATATCTTAATTGCATTAATATTTTGATTAAAGTCCATTTAATCATATTATAGGTATTTATGTGATCACTATGTGGATTCACAGAAGACATAAATACAAGTTATCCTATTATTAAATAAATTTAGTTCACAGTTGATAAATAAAGTTGGACACTTTATTTAGGTATAGACTGTAATAAATTCATTGAATGATTTGTCTTAATCACGTATGAATTTATTGATGTAGTACGACTACATTGAACAAGATCACATATGAGATTTAATTAACCTTGAAATGACTGTCAAACTTATTAAATCTCATAGGCATTGATTTTAATGTAATCTTAATCTTGAGTTAGTTATGATTTTATGATTGTAATTGTTATTCCATTTGAGTTACCAATGGGTACGACACACAATTGTGGTCAAGATTACCCGGTATCTTGGTGGGAGCATTTAGAAGTATTGGAGTTATAGATTAACAATATAAAATTTACACAACACATCTCTTGATGAGTTTTCGGCACTTGATCATAGAATTCTCTGGCTAGAGTGTATCAACATATTTAGTATGTTGAAAATGATCCTTAGAGAAAACCAGTAAGTATCAAGGAATAAGATGTAATTAAATCGATTGGACAGTTAAGATATCGATTTAATTAACGATGTGGTACAAAGAATTATGCAGTAAAGAAATCGATGTGGCTTGGGACGAATTATTATTCGAGTATACAATTATGGAGGTTATGATTGTAATTGTTATTCCATTTGAGTTACCAATGGGTACGACACACAATTGTGGTCAAGATTACCCGGTATCTTGGTGGGAGCATTTAGAAGTATTGGAGTTATAGATTAACAATATAAAATTTACACAACACATCTCTTGATGAGTTTTCGGCACTTGATCATAGAATTCTCTGGCTAGAGTGTATCAACATATTTAGTATGTTGAAAATGATCCTTAGAGAAAACCAGTAAGTATCAAGGAATAAGATGTAATTAAATCGATTGGACAGTTAAGATATCGATTTAATTAACGATGTGGTACAAAGAATTATGCAGTAAAGAAATCGATGTGGCTTGGGACGAATTATTATTCGAGTATACAATTATGGAGGTCAGTTCCAATCTTTTAGTGGGGTAGATTTGGAATTAAATAATTGGGCTAGTTTAATTACAGGCCTAATTATTATAGCCACTATTGTATGTTCCCAAATGATCCCCGAGTTAGCTCATTTAATTGACTGCGCCACTACTGGATTAATAAGTAAGATAACTAGCTATTTGGGTTAAAAGCCTAAATATATTATTTAGTGGGAGGCTCCATGTAATGTACTTGTGTCTAAGGGGCCTTGTGTTATTTTACAAGGTGGGTCCCTATGACAATAAATAAGTAACGTCACTTTTGGTTTATTATTTTTAATTTAAATCAAACTTGATTTAATAGAATGAAATAATATAAAAAATGGAGCCTAGGGTTTCCACTAGATAGAAATATAAAAGGGCTTATTTTTTCTCAAAAGAAGGGGAGCAGTTACTTTATATAGATCAGAGAAAAATATTTTTCTCTCTATTGTTAAAGAAAATTTTTCTCGTGCTAGTTGCTTTAGTGGTGATAAAGGCTCTCACACGTCAAGTGCAGATCAAACTTGAGTCATAGCCTGGAAGATTATTTGGTGGTAGATCGTGATCTAACAAGAGTGGTGGTGACGGATCGTGATCTGGGAGCCTAAATCACTTCAGCGGAAAAAGCTAAATCGGATTTTCAAGGTGCAATTTCTAGATTACAAATTCTTATATATTGTATGAGAGTGATCCTAAAAGTTTTTATAAAATTTTAAAAAACTGTTTTTTCTCCAACAGTTAGAACTAAAGTTGCTTCTAAAAAAAAATCTTTCAATTAATAAAGTTAGAACTATAATTCGTATTGGAAAACATTTGAAGAAACCAACAAGAAAATCCAATTGATCTATCTAGCAATGGTTTAATAGATTTGGTATTGGAAGTAATCTGTATTTTGTCACTTTTAATTTTTTTGTCCCCTTCAATTGAATTTTATATTCGATGCAAAGTTTTTATTTGGATTACTCTTTTTTTTTTAGTTTTTAAGTTTCTAGTCTCATTCAATATTTGGGAGAAAATATCTACTTTTAGTATTCCATGTTGAACTCATATTTAACAATAAAAGCAAGTATATACATGTTAAGGCTTTTTTGGAATGACTTAAATACTTCAACAAAATCAGCATCTTAAATTTGCTTCAGTAGTTACCCAAAATTAAGAGTTTAGGACTTAGTATTACGCAACAAGAGCATGTCAACATACTAGGAGAAAAGAATAATAGCTTCTTTTTTTTTTTTCAGTTCATCCTACAAGTTAATGAAGTCATTAACTACAAATCTCAAATGCCAATTTTTGTCCTAAGAGGAGATTTCAAAGACAAATTTTATAAGCTAGCCTCAATCTCCTTTCCAATATACTTTATTAAAAAATTTTGTCTGGTTACGTTCAATTTTTTTTTGTCCCCTTCAATTAAACTTTGTATTCGATGTAACGTTTTTATTTGGATTACTCATTAAATTTTGTTAGTTTTTAAGTTTATGGTCTCTTCCAATTAAAAAATATCAAAAAATAATAGTTTGATTTTTTTTTTGTTTTAAGTTCACCCTACAAGTAAATGACTGTAAGTCATTAACTAAAATTCAAAAATGCCTAATATCCATTCCAATATACTTTATGAAAATTTTGTGGGAAAAAATTATCAAATTTTCTTCTTAAATTGAGTCTTGAAAGATGACTTCAATAAACTAGCATTCAGTGTCAATTGGAGAAGGAGTACAAGATGATTGGAACTTTGGAAGCAATCTTGACTGGTCCATTTTGGCCATGGTTGAGGATTGATTTGGTTCAATCCTGTCAGTTCTTGAATGCGAGAAATCTGGAGCTTCGCATAGCACAAGATCCAAAAATTGGCTTGTTTTGTTAGTGAAGAAACCAATAGAATATAACTAGTGGTTAGATTTCGGATGCATTTTAAGCTATGCATTTTAAGGGGGCACTTAATTAAACCACACACATCCCTTTTGAGAAGCGGTCAGGTGGAATTTGCTTTCTGAATGACAAAATAATATTAGTATAGAGATAAAAGAAACAGCTAAGCTTTTCACAGAGACATTAACCCTGTTTAATTGAACCTTTGTGGACCAAATTAAGCTGGCGTCAACAACTTTTATGCTTCTAAGTAATCAACAAAAATTGCATGCACCATTGAACACTCGTGTACTACTAGAATAATGATTTCTGTCTTGACAATAAACCTTATTCATAGCTAGCTGTTTAATTTTTTTTTTAATCAAACTCTCATGGGCTAATTAATAAAGTCATTCTGGAACAATTAGTGTATCTTTGTGTAATCCTTCCACACAATTTTTTACAAAAAGGATAGCTCTTTATATCTAACATATTCTAATTATTTCATACTCCAGTTTATTAGGAGAATAGTATATACTATGTGGTAGTGTCGTTAAGGTGCACCAAATTTAAAACCTTACCACTAATATAAATAATTAGTACAGAGCGAGTAAGGATCGATCCCACAGAGACTATGCTAGTTATATTTATTTATCAACTCTAAATCAAGATTTAAAATAAAATAATAGTAGTAATAATAGAAATTAATCTAACTAAAGAAAATGCCAATTATAAATAAAAAGGGGGGTTTATGAATTTTTAACTAAATAGTAAGAAATAAAGAAATTAAAACTACGAACAAGAAAAAACTCTAGTTAAAGGAAAAAGAAATAACAATGATGAAAACTTTGGTTAAAGGATCATTCGCCACCACCAAACAT